>JAJJWW010016973.1:0-180464 GCA_023531295.1 Papaver armeniacum | reverse complement strand
ATTAGTAATCTACTAATCCGTAGATTGACAACTCGTAACTAAAAGTTGTAAAATGTAGTATGTTTTACAACTTTTTCCAACAAAAGCGTTGTTAAAGTAAAATATGTCCAACTCTTAGACCAACGAGTTCCTAAGAGTAGTGACGAGAATCGAACCACAACTTGTTGTGTGAAAAGGGTTGCGTAGAGAAGTGACCACCTTTAGAATTTACGACTCATATCCTAAAGGTAGTGAATGATTTTAAAACAACACTAATAAGAGTCGTTGAAGATAAGAAAAAAGAAATTGAAAAATGTTCTTGTAGAGAATCGAACCTAAGCTTACTAGGTGTTAGTACAAGACGTCAACCATCCCGCGCATCTCACACATCGGTAGATTTGTGCTTTTTCTTTTAATCAACATTCGCAACCTTTATAAGGGTTGTAAAATGAAATTGACTAGGAAAAAAATTAGGCTAGGGTGAGTCTAACTCGGCCTCCTCTGGCGTAGGACTGGGATTCCAACCACCATTCCCACTTAGCATGTATGATTATCAAAGGACATCTACGTTAATATTTAACAATAATTTAATCTGAGCCTCAAAAAAATGGCCAGCAAGTGCGCCATTTGCCCGAAACATACAAGGCTTTCTCCGAATTATACAAGGACGACCGCAATCTCATTTCAATCAACACTCACAACACCAGGTTGTATATCTCAAAATGTAAATGAATGAAACAAGTGGAGGTGTATATTTATATGCTCAAAGTAAAGCAGATTCATGCAAATTTTGGTAGCAAACACAACGCCATGAAGAAGCCGCAAATGCTCAAGCTCAGAGCAGGAATGTGTTACCCGGTTTTTCTCGCCAACCGCCGAATTAGAGACCAACTTCAATAAATCCCCTTTCTCTCCTCCTTATCCGGCCAGACCCAAGAACAGAATTATTCAATGGCTGAGTTAAAAGGGGGTTCATTCAAGAGAAACATTCAATATATCATACAAACAATATTATAAGTCATCAACATGCATAATTTTAATTATAAAACAAGTCCGCATCATTCATACTACACATAATCAAATCTTATTACATATGACTTTTTCCTAGATTTGTAATTAGATCGCCTATTTGATTTGGTAGAACTCTAACTTTTTCCTTTTGCAAGTAACGAAGATAGCATCTGAGGCCCATGTAAAAGCTCCACATTCTTCACATACCAGTGTAAGCTATGTGCTTATTGTGTTGATTTGTTGCATATTTTTAGGCTGAGTTTGTTATTGCAGTTAATGAGAAGCACAACTGATCGTGTAGTGGACAATTTTTAAAAGAGTGATCATCTTCTCCACAAGCATCATGCAACTTTTCACCGATGGTAACAACAACAACTTGGCTTTGCAAGGGTCAAGCATCAGTAAACCATTCAAAATAGGTAGTAGGTATGGTGCACTTGAAAAACATTTTTCCATAGGTTTCAGCTTGTTTTAGATTGCGAAATGCCCTCACACCATTACAAGGAACATGCTTACACCTAGAATAGAGCCAATGGACACACTTTTGTCTCATGAAACCCTTGTTCACACATAGCACACCCATTTAGTTTTTTTTTCATTCTCATGTTAATGTTGTCGCTACTAATGCTACCTGGAGAATATTTTCACACCTCCACCTCAATGACTAATTCAACGCTTTAAAAGCCTAATTGAAGAAAATTTTCCACTAGGCCTAATTTCTCAGTAAATTTTAACCCTAAGTGTTTTTAAAGCCTAATTCGATGGCTACTTTACACATGATTGATTAGTGTTGATTAATAGATCTATTGAGTTAGACTACTTTTAACCGTATCATCATTCTATCACCGCCAGCTAAAAACGTAATCCGTGGAAATCAAAAAATAATAAAACCCTAAAACGGGTTATTGAATCAAACCTTTTCCTTAACACATATCGGTAAGGTAAGCCAGGTGAAGAAATCTTTCTACAATTCCATTGATGGGCTTTAAATTTTCGTGTAAGGAGATGAAGGAGGAGTGTCTTCAAGGAGACGGAGGAGAAAAAGAAAAACGACGAAAAATAAGATAAGCTGAGGAGAATAAGGGACGGGAGATTGAATGGGAGCAAAGAAGAAAAAGATAATGGGATCTTCGCAACCCTTGCAGTTGAGTTAAAATAAAAAATAACTATGAAAAAAAGAGCCTGGGTGAGAGTCGAACATGAGTCTTCCGCTGTCCCAATATGACATTCGAACCATCCTGCCACATTTCTATACATGTAATTATATTTACATTCTTTTATATATTGTAATTTCAAATTTAAATTAGCCTTAAAAAAAAAATGCCAAAAATGCACCATTTTTCCAAGCAAAATGCTTGCAATCACATTTCAATCAACAATCAATAAAGCACTGCACTCATGGAAGTTTTAGTGAATTGTACAAGGCCTCGCAATCACATTTGAAATTCCATTAAGAAGTCGAAATGCTTAAAGTTGTAGCATATTAAATGGAATAAAAGTAAGACATTGACTAGCAAAATAGAAAGACATTCCTTTGAAAGCAACCGCAACATCGTACACCACATTACGATTATATAAAATCACTTCGTAAACTCAAGATTTAGAACTCAATAAATACCATTTTCTTTCTCCTCCTTTACCCCAAGCCGGGAACTATCAAATGACGTATGAGTTAAAAAAGGGAGTTCATTCAGAGAACGAGATAGCATATCATACCAACAATATTTCTCAAGTCATACTAAAGAGAAATAAATAACATGTCATTTTTAAAAGCAAAATACACCAAGCAAAATTGAAAAGAAACAAAATAGGTTCGGGAGATCTGGGAAATGAAAAGAGTACTAAACCTGACCATCACGCACTTCTTTTTATTTTTTCTTATTCTTTCTTGTTTTTCTTTTCTTGTAGGAACCACTAAGATAGGGTTCAAGATCGCCTGCATTATACAATCTCACTCCATCATCCATTTAGGTGCCAAGATAGAAGAATGACCGGATGGCAACTTGTGTCTTCCTATTTATCAGATTCCCTTCTAATTCATGGAAACCCTTGGTGGTGGTTTCAACATCACAAACCAATTCGATGTATCCGACTTCGAGAATAGAAAACTTTGTTCGGGCTTGTGACGCTAAATGAATGGATCATTTTGATATTGGTTCTTATGTCGACGTAAGTCGACCAATGTAAAACCTTTTTCTATCTTGACACCAAAATAGGTGTGAGCCCAGCCACATTTGAATAAGGGAATTTGAAACATATGTTGGTAGTCCAACACGAGAATTTGTTCTAAAACGCCATAGAAACCACTACTTATTTGTGATGATGCAACTAAAGATTTTGATTCAATTGAAACACCAGTAGTTTTGCGTGACTCTTTGAATATCCTTAGTAACAAACCTTGACCCATTTATTTGCAAGCCTTTATATGATACACATTTTTCTAAAGGACCATGTGACAACCACCGCATCAGTATTTGATACCGACATGCCTTGACCAATTTGCATTTTAACCTATCAATAAAATTTAGTTAGTAGAACACAAGTGACCACAGAATGGGCGCAAGCTCTATGTTTTGGCTTGGTAAGATCTAATTAAGAAGTGAATGACGATTCATCTCTAGTAGTGAAATATAACTATTGTTTATGTGGTAATGCTAAAAAGAGGTACTACGTACCAGGAAAAATGAATCTAATAAATTGAAAACATATATAACAAATAACCAAGTGGCGTTGCACGTACCTTTTGCTTTAACCAATCTGCAAATGTTTCGAGTGTATGGAAAGGAGTTGGTCTTCACTCGAAGTGATCGAAGATCTTAACTCATCCATATGCATTCTAATAAGAAAAATTTTAATGTGGACAAGATTCGTGAAACACAAGTGCTTATACTCACTAACAATTTTAAATGAACATATAACAATATACTATACTTACGTTATATATGGTTCAATTGTCGCGCGTTAAAAAGCACATATCTATGAGCAATCTTTAGCATATCACTACCAATATACACTTGAACACCTCTAGAAAGAGGACGCTCCGCCGTGTGGAATCATGTTGAATGTCTGCATTATGGCTTTGATTTACTCCTCTCCGAATGTTTGTCCCCATGAACATCAAAATACCCTGACGCACTCCATTCCAGTGTAACACTCGCTATACATGCTTCAAAGTTGTGCGTAATTATTTACGTATTCTTTTAATGTCTTCATATACCACGCGATAAACCAAACTTCTAATTATTAGCACCAAACTCCCATTTACACGTAACAAAACTATAACATTGTACTTAAAATAACTAAAAAAATATTCATACTAATGAAACAATTACCTTTCAAATGGATACATCCAACGATATTGTACGGTCCACCTAAACGCACTTCGAAGCTAGGTGAATTGTCAAGTGTACCATCACATCAAAAATGATGGAGGGAAGTACATCTCCAACATACACAAAGTCTCAGCAATTTCATCTTCAAGTTCTTAGACAATCTAGTGAGATCAACTGCCCTTTGGCATGATTTCGTTAAGAATAAGAACATAACCGATTTATGGCATTACTCGGCCCATCGTAAAAGTCCTTTCAAAGCTACAAGTAATATTTGTCGATCATAACATGGCAACCATGAGCCTTAAGGACACCTGCCAGCAACCATCTTTCGAGAAATGCCTCCCAAGATCGTAACTATACCCATATGGAACCTTCTCGATTTCTCATCCTATTATAGAATGGATCAAATTTTTCCTCATCGCTAAGTTACATGGAATGCGATAGCTGCTAAGTTTTGCCATTTTTGACTATTAAATGCAATTCTTCTGATTCTCACATCTTTCTGAGATCATTATGGACTTTAAGCCATCTTTTGTTTTGTTCTTTATATTCAATGTAGTACCAATGACACTCTCATGACTGTCTCCGATGCATAACATCAATATTGTGTCGAGTGACATACCTCAGGAATGGTAATAACATAAAAGTATGATAAAGTCACTTGAGTTTGTACATTTCTATAAATGAGATTTAATCATGCGATAGGAATGTAAGATCGTAAAGAGATAACTGAGGTTATAAAGTTACCTTCCAAGAAGGCAAGTCGAAAAATATTGACCGCTTGTTGAATATCGGATGGTCATCATCCCGCACCGTAACTAGCACCAAGCACTCACACCGGCATCGCAGCAGAACTTGTCCTTTTCCGCTCTCCAGCGTGGATTTCATCGCCATTTGCACACGTTCGCCGCACTACTCCGACCCTTTTTTTGCTTCTTCTTCTTCTTATTCTTCTTCTTTTCCTCTTCTCTTTCCTTTTCTCCACCTCGCTCGCTTCGCTTCTTCAAAGTCATTTAAAATACTCGAGCTCGACGCTCAAAGCCTCAAGCACTATGATATATAGGGTGGCTTTTCTTCGTCTCAATCTCTCCATTGAAACATGCTTTCTTCTTAGTCGATCGAAGAGGATGATTATGAGGTAGAAATCTCCTATGATTCATGTAAACAGTTTTATGACTAAACGGCAACCAGGTTGAAAGAGTATTATCACTCACAAAGAGGGCAGGGCTGATTTCCCTTTATATGTACATCCAGATAGGTTACCATAAGCAGGAAAATCATTTATCGTCCACATTAATAATGCCTTCAAATTGAACATTGTCTTACTAAATGCATCATAAACCTCCACGCCGTTTTCCCATAACTTAATCAGATCATCAATCAGTGGTTGCAAGTATATATCGATGTCTCTACCTGGTTGTTTCTTTCCTGGAATCAGCAAGCTTAAAATAATATTGTCGCCTTGCATACACCGCTGAGGGGGAAGATTATATACCACAATCATCACCGGCCAACAACTGTGGGTTGGGGAAAGATCGCCAAACGGATTAAATCCATCAAGCAAGCAAGCTCCAAGACGCAAATTGACGCGATTCTGAAGCAAACTCGGGAACTTTGTGTCTATGTGCTTCCAAGCCAAAGAATCTGCTGGATGACGTATCTTACCATCTTTACTCTTATGAGTCGCGTGCCATATCAACTCCATTGAGCTAGTTCTCACGATTTATACATTCTCCTTAATCTCGGCAATAATGGGGAAGTATCTAAGCACCTTCATTGTGGTATCTTCTTTTGGGCTTGGTTGGTAAAATTCGAGAAGGCCCGAGAAGATGTTTAATTTACGGCCTACGGGTAATACCGCAAGTGCACGGTGTCGTGATGTAGCACTCGGGCACGTACGGGTCGAACCACGTAGACTTGTGGTGCCCTTATGTGATCTAAGGCTTGCTACTACCGAGTTCTAAGTGTGACAAGTAACAACAGATATTGTTTTGCCGATACGACTCAATTGAAATGGTGATCTTAAGCTAAGGCAAAGAAGTAAATGATAGAGATACTAGGGTGTCGAATCCACCACCTAGTCTCAACTAAATCGATCAATGGTTGATAAAGTTCTTGTCCCTTGTAATGGCAAGGCAGCCATTCATCCAGTGGTTTCTATGGACAGCTTTGCTATCAACTAAGGCAAGTAACTAATTCCTAGTATTAGTTGTCTTGTCATAGTACAACTAATCACAAATCGCTTCATTACTCGTGTGATCAAACTCATCCTAAAATGGATATCCTAATTGCAATTAGAGTATTTTTCCATAGTACTAATTGTCTTCTCAGGGCACAATTAGTCTAAAGATCAATAATAAACACTCGAAGGATGAATTGCTACACATTCAATCATAGAAATGCTCGACTACAATGAATACTTGATAGACACTCGTGAAAGTAATATGTCAAGTGTCAAATTAAGTTTATCCTAAACAATTAAGCTCAATCAAGAACAATTATCAACACATGAACTAACAATTAGCAATGTACCATGGGTTTCATCTCAACCCTAGAGAATCAATTTAGAACATGATTAAAACAGAAAATAAACTACAAATTAAACACTAATTGAAGCACTCGCTAGCCCGAGCGTGATCTTCTACATACACGTACTCACTTCAATTTATACATGCAACATAAAAACCCTAACCCTAATTTCTAAAAATCGAAATTAAAATTACAATTAAACCTCTCACCCACGCTCGCTCCGAATCGTGTCCGCTCCGCTCCATCGTCTCCGGCTTCCTTGCTTTGGTTGTCTCCTAATCGTGAAATAACCCTAATTCTATCTTCTCGATCTTAGCTTCTAGGGTGAGAAGCTATGAAGAGAGAGAAAGATATTTAGGAGTTGTTGGAGTGTAGTGGTGGCTGTGGCTAGTGTCGGGAGGTGATGGAGATGGTAGCGCTGCAGGACTCTGGCCTGGGAAGAAGATGGAGGTGGTCGGCGAGAGGTTGTCAGCGTGCGGGTGAAGGGAAGAAAGAGAAGAAGGAGAGGAGAAATGAGATGAGTCGAGTAGGGTATAGGGTATAGGTCGATACGTGTTGCAGTGGTGCAGACATGAGGTTCGATGGGAACGGCCTGAGCGAGCGTAGGATGGAGCGATGGAGATCTCGAACGCCGAGGATGGTAAGCGGTTTGGAGTGATCTCGGTGTTGCAGCGGAGCATCGAGACATCGATGCTAGTGGGAGGCAGCGACCGTGGGATGTAGCTGAGATGAGATCTCAACGGCTCGGAGTGAGCGGGCTCGGATCCGGTCGCGGTCGGGCTAGCTCTAGCCCATGTCTTCGTTGATGAGTTGCTACTTGTTAGGTTGCAACGCTGCGCGGCTTTGGCTTATCTGCTCCATAGATGCTCGACTCCACTTCTTCGCTCTTTGGCTCCTCAGATTCTCCGAGCTTTATTTATTACCTAAAAACACAAAATTAATTAATACAAATATTTATTCTTGAAAACAAAGAAAACACAGAATCTGGGATAATATCTGATTTCTAAGCGCAAAAGATGAGTAAAATGCCAATAAAAAGGTGTATAAATATGCACTATTTGGCACTCATCAAATACCCCCAAACCCGAATTTTACTTGTCCTCAAGTGAAACAGAAAATAAGAAATCCTAACTATACCCCTGTCGCAGTCTCTCGAATGCATTTAGCGTATGCACTAAGCCTTTAAACCCCTAGGTGTCCCTAGTGGACGAGTTGTAGTCTCGTGAGGGTTTACAAGAGGTGTACCCACAAAACCTTCTCCAACTTCGTAGTGTAAAAGAGTCTCAAGCCTCCAAGAAGCTATGAGGACATAGAGTTTCGCATGCTAGTAACATGGTTAGAACTATCGAAGAACGCATTCTCATCCTTAAGTGCCGAGCGAGAAGTAACCATACCATATGAAAGAATTCGGATTCGATTGTGATCATAAGCCTCGACTTCGCCTCACCATTAGGGTTTTATGATAATTGCACTCAAAAAGATCGCTTTTTAGTCTCTCATGTGTGCAAGCAGGAATAAAGAGAGAAATCCTGCACACGTTGTAGGTAAGAAGGATAACCTTCCGAAATAAAATCTGGAGACTCCACAAAAGTGTGGACAAAAAGAATCTTTTTCTGATGATCTCTAAGAAAGGAAATCAACCATTAGTAAGGGGTGGGAGTACTCACTCACTTCTCACCCGATCGGCAATTAATATCACTCTCTCATAAGAAACCATAGAAACGTCTTCAATCTTCGGTCTTCGGCCTTCAACTATTGATGACGAACTTCGAACTTCACAAAAACTTGATAATAATTTTAATTTTTTTTTTTTTTTTTTTTAATTTTTTAATTGTTAATAACTATAATTTTTTTTTTTTTTTTTTTTTTTTTTTAGTTACAATAAAACGATAAACTCAATTTTTCACAAACTTCATTAATTCTCATCTTATTTTCTTTTCTTTGTTGCACATAAACCTTGGACTATATCAATTTTTCTTTCAATATTCTGATTCTGCTCCGCTTGTCGACTGATGATGTGTTTCTATGGGTCTTGCTGATTGAGAGAGAGAGTGATGCTAACTGCAAATCGATATTTAGAAGGAGTTTTCATCTTTAGACGTCACCCTCATGATTGACGGAATTAGCACTCAAGAGATCAAAAGTAGTGCTGAAAGTGGTGCGAAGTTGGGTAGCTCACCATTCCTACCCGAATTGACGTACGGTGACACACACTCTAAAAGCTTTTCTAGAAAGTCACAAAGAGTGAAGGCTCTGCACTCGCTTGATGTAAAATGGGTAGTCTCCACTATGGGTGATCACAATTCTACTACCGAATATCTAAACAAAGACCTAATTCGCCCTCCAGTATGGTTAAATCCAACTTTAACGCTCTAATCAACTAAGGAACCCGATTAGTGTTCTCCTAGACTTCCAAGTTTCGTTATTTCTGTCGAATCTCTATGTAAACATAGCTAAAAGCATGCTAGTGACTCTAAAATCTCTAAAAGTTGGAGGTTTTTACTTAAAAGAGTTTTGAATTTTTTTTTTTTTTTTTTTTTTTTTTTTTTTTTTGAAAATAAAAGGTAAAATAAAAAGACTAAAAACTCTAAATGCAAATCACACCCCCAAACCTAAATCAAACATTGTCCTCAATGTGTCAACATGATAGAAAAATTTAAACAATCACATACCGATGAGAACTATGCCGAAAAGATAAAAGGGAAGAGATTACCTGGATGTCTAGCGAGAGCAAGGTTGAGCTTCATTCGTCAAGGCTAGAATCCAATATTCTCAACGGAGATCATATCGGATTAGCATAATATATGTGCAAGAAGACTCAACCGAATCAAGAAAAGAAAATTTAACAAGTCCTACTGGATTATATACAAGAAAATTCACCATAAACTAACAATCTAAAGAGTTGAGGATCAACCCAATAGACGATATGTACACACATTAACAAATCTTACACAAATATAATATGAGAGTGCAAGTAAGACTGCAGATGTGAAGGAGTTTCCCAAACCTAAACTTGTGAACGGTGTGTTTGTGAGAACAAAATCTTGCAATTTTAAAGGTACATCATGCAAAAGGTCTAACTCAAAATGAGTTTTGCTAATTACAGCAGTACATACATATTCCAACCGTGGCTCCTTAAGAGTGTTATACTTTGATGCAAAATAGTCCAAGAGGACTTGGGAAGCACAAAGCTCTAGGCCTAAGTTAGGCATTTTCATAAAAGTTGGTTTTGCAATTTTGTGACAAACTACACCTAGGTTTGGTGAAGGAGTTTCAATTTGTGACTCAGGAGAGAGGTTAGGTACATCTAGGTTGTTTTCATTTTTAAAATCATTTGTACCATCACACACTTTCCTAAAGTCAAAAGAGGGTAAATCATGTTCATTTTCACAGGATAATTGCACAGTGTTCCACATCAATATCACATGCATGAATATCGAAGAAGCATCATTCATAGGGTTCACAGGAGAGACACTTAATGTCTCTGAACCTAAAGATTCTATTACATTTTCAAAATACACATGCTCTTCATATTCATCATCATCATCATCATCATAGCAAAAATCCATCTCTCCATTCAAAATTGTAGTATTTTTAGTGTACTCATCTACCTCTAGATTAGGTTCATATTCAATGTTAGTTGCATGAGTAAGACTAGAAACACTATTTTCAATCCTATCATTTTGTAACTCAATCAGGTTCCTTTGAAGAATCATCTTGAGTTGTTCCATTGAAGGAGAGTCTTCACTAGTGGGTATGCATTCCTCATATGGATATTCATTGTATGGTTGTGCATGAGGTTCACTAGAGAAGGGAAATTCAGACATGTTGCTATATGGATGGTCATGCATTGCATTCATTTCAAGCCTAGCATTTTGCTCCATGAGTGTATCCATTGTTGATTGCAAACTAGGAGTCGGGGAGTATAAAATTGTTCATCTCCCCACTGTGGTGAATGATGCATGTGTGCAGAGTTGATTATGGTCCCAATAGTCACTTCTAGACACTTCGCTCATTGGATTATCATGGTTTTCCCTAGACTGCCTAAAATCATGCAAGATATAACAAGATTCAGCAGGGTGGTCTAAGCCACCACATAAGGTGCAAGCATGCGTTTCATATTGCCTAGAAAAACTAGATTCGACAGATTGCCTTTCTATGCGATTGCCTATCTAAAGCAGTATAGTCGAGCCTCTAATTGATCTAAAAGTGATGACCGGGTATGAGGAGAGTGTTCATTCTCAACCCGTGATGGATGATACATGTGCTCATAGTGATTAGGGTATGTGAGGTCGTGGCCCCGAGAAGGCGCATAAAATTCTCTAAAATCACTATGGTATGTGGGGGTTCATCTCGTGAAGCGTGCCCGTAAGCACGCTCTCTAAGGGATTTGTTTGCATCCCTGGATGCGACTCAAAATCCTGACATGGTCTAGCTCTCAAATTGAACTCAAAGCCCAGTGAAGTGGACTAAGTTTGGTTTATTGGGTTTTTGGTTTGTTGGGAAAGTTTGGTTTATGTGGGCTTGTTTGGTTTAAATGGGTTCATTTTTGTTTTTGTAAACTTTGGTTTATGTGGGAAAGCTTTGTTTGTTGCAAAGTGTGTAGCCCAGTATCGGATCGAGCCCATGAACAGCTTGGTTTGCAGCCTAGTGTAGGTTACTCGTTAGTTAGTACTTCAATTTGTCATAGAAACACAGTGTAAGTGAGATGATTAATAGTAAATGTGCCTTGGTTGGTTGACTAGCCCAATGTTGCCTTGGTTTAGCCTCGGGTTGCAGGCCTTGCGTTGGTTGGACTAGCCTGTCGTGTGTTAATCACCAGCAAGGTTTAGTTAGCCCACCGATGCTCAAAATGCAACAGTGGGCTTATGTCTAGCCTGTGGTTGGGTTCAATGAGCCCACCTGGTGTGGTCACCACCTAGCTTATGAGGCTTCGTGGCTTTGGTCAGTTAGCATATTCAAAGAAGTGCTGGGTTTAGCTTTGGCCAAAGAAGCTTGTGCAGAGCCCCGGTTAGGCTTCTCAGCAGTAGGGCTAGCCGTGTTGTAAAACCTGTGTTTGTGTAAACAAATTGCAGAGTTTGGCCGGTTTAATGCACCTAGGCTATATGCTCAGCTCGCAGCCTTAGGTTAGGTAGCTTCACACAAAGCATAAGGTGGTGTAAGGCAAGTTACACATGTAACCCAAATTAGGTGCACCACAAGCTTCTTGCAAAGCACAACACAAGGAAGGCAGACTCACAAACTAACAAATGACAAAGACAGTGTGGCAGTGGCAGTGCTGTGTAGCTCAACCTGATAAGTAGGCTCATCAGTGGTTCACATGTGCTTATGCTCAGTGTCTTGGTCTCAACCTTGGTCTATTCAAGAGGTGCTTACAACTCGCAGCCTACAGGCTTGTGGGCTTGCAGTACTAACTTCACAGCTAGCACATTCTGTGGTTGTGCTTAGCAGGGTCTTACACAGCACACAGTGTCACAAGACACAATGAAGATTGGCAGCTCACACAACTCAAGCGCAAGGTTATGTGCTAAGATTAATCAAAGCCAAGTTGCAACAAAGCCCCACAACTCAGGGGGTCTGGGGTTGCACAGTGTTAATGCTCGTGGCTTGGCTCAACAGGAGTCAACATGGTAAGGTTTAACCGCACCTCAAGCAGGCATACAGATGCAGTCGTGCTAACAATACACGTGCACTAGTTCTCACACGTGAATGCATCTATAACATTGCAGGATGGAGTTCGTAAGCTACGTATGCTAATGTAGCATAGAGGCATACGTGCCAGATTGTAACAAAGCTCATACAAGGGCTCAGAATCAAGATCAAACATGCATAAGAGTTGAAGCATCAATGGCACAGAGATACTCGGGCTGCTTTAGTGCGTCCATTGTATTTCAAGATAGCTCAGCTTCCTGAAGCTCAAGAACTCGCGTTTTCTTTGGTTTTCGGGCTTGGCATCAACTGCTCGTAATTACATGCAACTCAGTGTACAATTGTCAACGATGCACCAAATTCAGTTTTCAATTTTTTCACAAACTAAGCAACAGTAGCTATAGTATTCAATTGTAGAGCTCAAGACTCGAGCAGTCGTGGTAAGCAACGAGCTCAATGCTACAGTATGTAGGTCGAAAACAACTAAAACATTAACGAAAGACTAAAAACAATGTAAAGCAACAATGCAAAGCAAAGGACTAAAAACTAAGACAAGTGCCAAAGAAAAACAAAATGAGTATATACAAGAGTGAAAATCAGTAAAGCAAAGCACAAAATCAGCAAGGCACTCGCCAAGTCCCCAAGAATCGGCGCCGAAAAACTTGGTAGGCCCGAAAGAGGTGTATAATTTACGGCCTACGGTTAATACCGCAAGTGCACGGTGTCGCGATGTAGCACCGGCACGTACGGGTCGAACCACGAGACTTGTGGTGCCCTTATGTGATCTAAGGCTTGCTACTACTCGAGTTCTAAGTGTGACAAGTAACAACAGATATTGTTTTGCCGATACGGCTGAATTGAAATGGTGATCTTAAGCTAAGGCAAAGAAGTAAATGAGATAGAGATACTAGGGTGTCGAATCCACCACCTAGTCTCACACTAAATCGATCAATGGTTGATAAAGTTCTTGTCCCTTGTAATGGCAAGGCTGCCATTCATCCAGTGGTTTCTATGGACAGACTTACTATCAACTAAGGCAAGTAACTAATTCCTAGTATTAGTTGTCTTGTCATAAGTACAACTAATCACAAATCAGCTTCATTACTCATGTGATCAAACTCATCCTAAAATGGATATCCTAATTGCAATTAGAGTATTTTTCCATAGTACTAATTGTCTTCTCAGTGGCACAATTAGTCTAAAGATCAATAATAAACACTCAAGGATGAATTGCTACACATTCAATCATAGAAATGCTCGACTACAATGAATACTTGATAGACACTCGTGAAAGTAATATGTCAAGTGTCAAATTAAGTTTATCCTAAACAATTAAGCTCAATCAAGAACAATTATCAACACATGAACTAACAATTAGCAACTGCACCATGGGTTTCATCTCAACCCTAGAGAATCAATTTAGAACATGATTAAAATGAAAATAAACTACAAATTAAACACTAATCAAGCACTCGGCTAGCCCAGAGCGTACTCTTCTACATACACGTACCACTTCAATTTATACATGCAACATAAAACCCTAACCCTAATTTCAAAAATCGAAATTAAAATTACATTAAACCTCTCACCCACGTCGCTCCGAATCGTTGTCCGCTTCCGCTCCATCGTCTCCGGGCTTTCCTTGCTTTGGTTTTCTCCCAACTCGTGAAATAACCCTAATTCTCTCTTCTCGATCTTAGCTCCTAGGGTGAGAAGCTATGACAGAGAGGGAAAGATATTTAGGAGTTGTTGGAGTGTAGTGGTGGTGTGGCTAGTGTCGGAGGTGATGGAGATGGTCGCTCTCGCAACTTTGGTCTGGGGAAGAAGATGAAGGTGTTGCAGAGGTTTCGTCTGGGTGAAGGGAAGAAAGAGAAGAAGGAGAGGAGAAATGAGGTGAGTCGAGAGGGTATAGGGTATAGGTCGATACAGATGTTGAGCAGTGCAATGACGACTGACGATGGGAAGGCCTCAGCGAGCGTAGGATGGAGCCGATGGAGATCTCGAATCGGCCGAGGATGGTAAGCGGTTTTGGTGTGATCTCGGTGTTGAGCGGAGTATCGAACATCGATGCTAGTGGGAGCAGCGACCGTAGGATGTAGAAGATCGAAATCTCGACGGCTTGGAGTGGACGGGCTCGATCCGGTCGCGGTCGGGACTAGCTCAAGCCCATGTCTTGTAGATGAGTTGCTACTTGTCGGGTTGCAACCTGCGCGCGCGCAGCTTTGGCTTTATGCTCCATAGATGCTCGACTCCACTTCTTCGCTCTTTGGCTCCTCAAATTCTCCGAGCTTTATTTATTACCTAAAAACACAAAATTAATTAATACAAATATTTATTCTTGAAAACAAAGAAAACACAGAATCTGGGATAATATCTGATTCCTAAGCGCAAAGATGAGTAAAGTGCCAATAAAAAGGTGTATAAATATGCAATATTTGGCACTCATCACATTTCGCCTTCGATTTCTCGCCTCACCAAAGCGGGTTTTACAGGATAATTGCACTCAAAAGACGGCTTTTTTATGGGTTCTCATATGTGTGCAGTTAGGAATGAAGAGAATTCCCACACACGTCGAATGGTGTGAAGGACAACTTCCAAATATTTTTAAAACCCACATCTTTTAACATTTTGAAAACCATTTTTCCTGATCGATCTCTACGAAAGGAAATCAACCATTATTATCGAGGATGAGATTACTTACTCACCTTCACATCCGATCGCCCACCATGATAACACCACTTTCAGACGTGATCCAATAGAAACGTCTTCTCTCTCGCCTTTGATCTTCTTGTCTTCAGTTTCAACTCCTTTTGATATAAAGTTCTTTTAATTTGTTAAACTTGACAATTTGTAACTTTACCTTTAAATCCTTGCTTTAAACTCTTTTATATATTTTCCTAATGCGCTTTATAAAATAAGAACAATATTTCCTCTTTGTTTTTCTTTATTATTATTTTTTTTTTTCTTTTTTTTTTTTGTCAACATGAGAAAATTAAATACAAAATAAATACAAACCATGGAAAAGTATTTTGCCGCTTGATTCTTCAACTTCAGATTTGCCTTTGAAATATAAACTTGCACTTCCACCTTTTTTAATTTTTCTTTGTTTTCATGAATAAGCTCCTTCTATAATTTGATATAAATTACCCATTGTAGTAAGTCCTCAACATATTGGTAAATCCGGCTTGTTGTATGTTACTTGTATTTGAAATTTGCTCTTTTTTCCCCATTCCGCTGCTTGTAAACCTTGAACCTCTTTCCAACTTTCTTGTAGATTTTGATGTCGCCTCCTTGCTGATGATGAATGTGTTTTTATGATCCGTTGTTTGTTTAGAGAGAATGGTGCTAATCGCAAATCGAACTACAAGAAGGAAGTTTCATCCATAGACGCCACCTCATGATTGACAAAATTAGCACTGAAAGAGATCAAAGAGTAGCGCTCTATTGGTGGAGGTTGCAGTCTACCATTCTACCTTAATTTACGACGGTGACACACACTAAAAGAAGCTCTTTAGTGATGGAAAGATTTCGGGTCGGTGCCTCACATGATATGAATACTTTAGTCCCACTAATGATCGGGATCGCGAACTTAATAATGCCCTTCTCCCCGCACCAAATTCGCATCACCCCATGATTAAATCCATTATTTAACACTAAACAAGCAAGAACCAATGTAGTTCTCTAACATTTCCAAGTTCAATTATGTCTATTAAAATTCTTGTAAATATACCTAGAAGTATGCTAGTGACTTAAAATCTTTAAAAGTTGGAGGTTTTATGTAAAACTTTTTTCAAAATTTTTAATTTTTGTAATTTTGTTTTAAAACATGCCAACCACTCCCCCACACTTAAACCTTACATTGTCCTCAAATGCACTGGAATCCCAAGAATGTCAAGGTGGAAAATTCTTAAGATGATAAGAAACAAGAAAAAGAAATAACAAAAGCAAAAAAAAAGAATAAGAAATACAAAACCTATGGGTCAGCTCCATTAAGCGCTTGTTTTAAAGTCGATGTATCCACTTAGCTTTTTGTAAGATTCATTAGCCCTGATCAATCTCTTTCACTGGAAAACATGATTTCACATCACTAGGTATCGCATTGTCTCAAAGATATTGAAGTGATGAGTGTACCATCAAACTCCATAGTCAAGGTGCCATTTTTGGACATCAATCTTTGTTCCATGCATGCTTAAGAATGGTCTACCCAATAGCAAAGGTGTAGACTTGAAGAATTCTCATCATTCATGTCTAAGACATAGAAATCGCCGGAAATACAAGCTTCATTAACCTGCACCAAAACATTCTCAATAATCCCTTTCGGTAAACATTAGATCGAGTTAGCAAGTTCAAGAACTACCCTGGTCTCTTAAGAGGACCAAGATTCAAAGAATCGTAAATCGAGAAGGCATAACATTAACCTGATGCTCCCAAATCTAGCAAAGCTCTAGTAAACCTTTGTTTTACCAATTGTGCAAGGTATATTGAAACTACTGGGTCCTTTAATTTTGGTGGGAGTTTTTGAGAATAAACGCCAAGCATTCTCCCCACACTCATGACTTCATTCCCTTTCAACCTTTTCTTCTCATGCACAACTCCTTTAAGAACTTCGCACAACGAGGAATTTGATGTAATAGCTTCTATGAGTGGAATATCGACTTGTACTTTCTTAAAGATCTCCTCAAATATCCATGTATTCCAAGTCTCTCTTCGATTTAGCAACTCGCTAGGGAACGGGTGGAGTTGTAGAAGTAGGAACCGTCTCTCTGAGTTGGTTGGTTGAGATGTTTTCTCCTTTGAGCGTGTTTCAATTTCTTTCTCATCATACACCTTATCTTGTTGATTTGGTTGCTCCACTTGTTTCCCACTCTCAAAGTAATCGCATTAACGCTCTTCTTGGATTAACAAATGGTTGTGAAGGAAGTTTTGTGGACGCTGCGCTTTCAATAAGTTCTACATCGGCCGCTAATTGCCCCACTTGAATTTGTAGAACTCCTTGATCGCTGAATCGGTCTTTTGTTGGTGTTGTTGAACCATAGTGGTGAGACCTGCGCACCTTGTATTAACGCACAGCTTGTCATCATTCAAAGAATCAACTCCTGGACTTGTTGTGGTTGAAATTGCTGGCTGAAAGGCTGGGAAACGCGATTGCTGGGAAACCACCTTGTCGCGCATAAGGGATTAGGAGCCGCCGCTGCTTGTTTGCATAACTACCAGTTGGGATGATCCTTCCAACCGGGATTATAGGAATTGAGTATGGATCGTACCTTGCCTTTGATTGGATATAAAGCTTTTACTGTTCGTCTCACCATCCTAATAATTACCGCGGCCATCATCTCAATCATTATCTCCATGTTACCCATCCTTGATCAAGATGTGATGATGAATCACTAACTTCATGCACTCCGCCTCAACCATGGGTTCATCCTTGTGTAGAATTGCTCATGAGTTTGCAACCATACTTTTAATCAACTCTAGCTTCTGGGTCAAAGTCTTGTTCATTAGCGCACCACCACCACAAGGCCAAGAAGGATCTATCACTTGGGTGGAGAGCTTCATAGAAGTATTGAGTATCATAACGTCACTAAATTGATGGTGTGGACAGCTTGCCACCAACCTCTTGTATCGCTCCCAACATTCATACAATGATTCTCCCACTTGTTGTTTCCAACTCACAAATATCCTTTTAATTTGAGTAGCTGATGCGGAAAATATCTCTCGAGAAAAGTTTCTTCATCCTATTCCATGTTGTGATACTTCCTAAGGCAAATAATATAACCATTCCTCAGCATTGCCCGCCAAAGAAAACGGAAAGCTTTCAACATTGCCCATCCTCGCATTAGTCTCCCCAGGAAGCATAGCCATAACTATGGTATGTAAGTCCACAGATGTTTGTATTCGGGATCCCCATTCACCATGCCATGAAACTTTGGTAACTTTCTAATCAACCCCCGCTTGATCTCGAAGGTTGAGTTAGTTTGGATACACCATTGTTGTGTATCGTTTGTGAGGCTTTCAGGTCCTTTAGTGGCATGTTCAGCCATTGTTTCTTCCTCTTGTCCGAATCACTTGATGGGGCAAGGAGGAAGGAGTGTTAATCTCGAATGAAATCCTTTAGTTGAGTGCCGGATCAAGACGATTGACCCGGCCCACCCCCTTTATATCTACAAAGGTATACACCAAACAAGATTCTCAAAACTAAGTTAGATAGGTGAAAGAATCTAACAAAGCAAGAATAAAGCAAAAAAGAAAAATAAAATAATCTGGAAAAATCGCCGCTGCTCCCCCCTGGCAGACCTAACAAAATTTGGATGCGTGGGTGGTAGGTGCAATCAAATTAATCAATGTTTCACCAATTAAAAATATAATGGAAGCCGCTGCCTCCTAATGGTGGGGAGATCTTAGTTGTAAAAATTACACAAAGGGGGTGGAAAGCAAAAAGAAAATAAACAAAGCAATTAAAATCGATAAAGTTGAAAACAATAAGAGAGACAAGATCAAGGAATCCTTCTTCGTACATAAACAATGAATCAAGTTATGTTCTTTTCTACTTGTTATTAGTCACAAATTATCACCAACCGTAGGTAAAGCAACTAGATCAAGCTAAACCCCTAAATCCCTTATATCACCGTGACACTAAGTTCTCGATCACTGGATTCTATTTACCAAACCACCTAGTAGTAGATCACTCTAGATGTAATTTAAATAAACGCATTAAGATTTATGAACTTATTAGGTTAATATTAGTAGTTAGACTCTTAGATCAAGGTCTACTTGCTAACGTTGTTTTCACACACAATTGCTCCACTTAATCCCTCCGCAAGGTCTCGTGGTTTGCTACTTATGTAAAGAGTCAAGAAACGATTACTTATCCCCTAACTTTCACTAGCTTTAGATCAAATTAACAAATCAATTTAGCTGGCACTCCAAACAATCTATCAATCAATCATGAATGTCTTTAAGATCATTCCTATTAGTAAAAACAAACGAGCAATCATGTGAAACTTCTCAAGATAGAATTGAAACAAAAAAACTTAAATCATATGTTAAGAACTAGGAATTCTATCCTCAATCAATAATAAAATTAGCTACCATGCTAAAGAGAATTTCTAAGAGTTCAAAAGAATAAGAAAAGAAAAAGTGTTGTGTGTGAGATGTGTAAAAGATGAAAACTTTATTTATAGGGCTTCAATATTCTCCAAATCTTCCAAGGAATAGAATCCTTTCCCTTTAGCAATTCAATTTCCAAACCAAGTCTTTCTCTTTCCATCTTCTTTTTCCAAATTCGAGTCCACCTCCATCCAATTCCTAACCAAGTCTTCACAATCTAGAGAAGTCCGTAGTACTGGAATTTTTGGCTCACGGAATCAAGATCATGCGCCTAATCCGACCGAATAAGCCGCCACGGCCACCTAAAATTTCTGTCCGTCGAGGGAATATGCGACTTAATATTCCGCTGGCCACTGCTAGGACTACCTGGCCAAACGGGCCAACCGCCACCAATCAGTTAGTCAATGGTCAAGGGAGGCGTCCTGGCCAGCCTTGAGTCGGCCTTTCTTACTCGCTAACTCGTCTCACCGTGAGTTGAGTCGCCTGCACTCGCTCTGGACTCGGCCATCTCTCGAGCTGACTCCGCCGCATGTAAAACCGCCGAGTTCCGCTTCAATTACAGACCTTCCCGTGCCAAGTTCCGGGCCGATCTATGTCTTCTATTCCTCGTGGATGAATTCTAACATTCATCTAGTAAGCAACACATCTCTTTCACCGCTGCATCGCTTCATTTTCCCCGACATTGCACTCTCAACACCTTCATAACAAGCCACCCCTTGTTCATAGCTCAACACCGCTACACGCCATTCTAGCCGCAACTCCTCATCTTGAGCTCAAATCCATCAAAACATCACCATTTGTAGCACAAACTGATGGTAGCTCAGTACTAATCAACAACTATCTGGGTCTTGCACTCGCACCTGCACTTCCACCAGCCTTTCTCACCATCATTTGACTATCACCAGCTCCCAATCACCATTAGCTTACTCAGCCTGCGCCACAACCTATCTCTTCCATCTTGCAACCCCGCCGCCCACACAAAGATCAACATCTCAAGCAGACTCCATTTCCGTGATTCTCAAATTCTAGTTCCCTCACATCTCTCGAGCTCTCGATTAATAACAAAACTCATCTCCGCCACCACAACCGCGATAAGCCCACGTACAACCATGGTCGCTTCATTCTCAGCTTCAATCGCACTGCCATTTCCAACTTCCTGTGCTCTGAGTGCCCAACATCTCATGAGTCTGCGCCTTCTATCCTATCATACCTCCTTCTAGCTCACCCGCAACCCAAATCCTTGAACCCCGCCACAACACAACCTCCACCATTTGCTCAATACCTTCACCTAGCTTCGCTAAACACACGACATCAACAACACTCCTAGTTCCATGGCAACAACTCAGCCTCCTAGGTCTCAGGCATTCAACCATCATGCTCACTCGTACTTGCAATGCTATTTATAATTCAGCCGTAGCTTCATTACTTCCTCGCTTCAAACCCCTGCCTCTGCTCTTGTTCTCCTTTCTCTCGACTCACAACTGCTTTTATTCTCTCGTGGTATCAATGAACACCACCATCTCTCCATCTCGCGCCAAAACCCATCTCGTAGTTTTTCATCATACCCGAGCTCAATCAAATTCTCTTCATCGTCACTAGCTAGTTCTTTACCAACTGAGCTTGTCTTGACTCTCTCTCGATCTTTGACACTCGGCAAGCAACTCACGCCTCAATCGATTCATAGATGCAATCATCGAACCCTTAACTGCACCCATTTCTCCGATTCAACTTCGAGCTTCAACTCTTTGTTCTTCAACTTGCCGTGATTCGCACGACACCCATTCTTCCTCATTATCCTCGTATTATCAACTCGAAATCACTAGTATCCATTTCATACCGCATCTCCAATTACGTATGAACCCTAATTCATCGCTTCTCGATTTAATCTTGTTAATGATTCAACGAAACTGGTCTTGTTAATTCCTTCTCATGAGCTATAATCATTAACTCCTCCTTGTATTTCCTTCCAATTTCTTCGTTTCTAACACAGAGCTCATGATCATGCTTTCGATTTCGTGGAGAAAAGAGGAGAAGATAATCTCGACTCGATTTAGGTTGTGTGGTTTGGGTTGGATGGTTACACCCTACATAAGAGCCGATAAATGCACCCACTGGTAGATGATAAGGGTACCCCGATGTCAACACCTCTAACCTCGACTCGGCCTGGCTTAAATATTCCTCCAAAAGAGCCGCCTTAACCATTACTCTGCCCTGGATATTGTCCACCCCTGAATTGACAAAATTGCTCCTTTGCTCAAATCGAGTGATTTCTTCTCTTTTCCTCCGTGCGACTTCCAAAGTAGCTATAAAACTCAAAACAAGCATAAAATACATAATTTATAAGAAAAATAACAAAGAAAGCATAAACAATAGATAGTAAATAGGATGTATTCTACACCCTATCACAAGCCAAACGCCCTTGCCTCGGCCCTATCCACGCCATGCGCCTATGGAAAACCTCTGGCCCCACACAAGCCAAACCAAACCTAGCCAAACTAGCCATGCCAAACGTGATTTTGCCTTGGCCCCAGCTATGCTAAATACATCATGCCAATTCAAACGCCTTGCCTTGGCCCTAGCTACGCCATATGCCCATGGCAAACCTTGTCCCTACATGCCTAAGCCAAAATCGCACCTAGCCAAAAGCTACCACGCCTAAGCGAACCTTGGCCCCACATGCAACCTAGCTGCTTGGGGGCAGTATGCATGCTAAACGTATTTTGCCTTGGCTCCCAGCCATGCTAGTCACATCATGCCAAGCCAAACGCCTTTTCATTGGCCCTAGCCACGCCATGCGCTTATGGCAAACCTTTACTCCCACATGCCAAGCCAAAACCTTACCTAGCCTAAGCCAGCCACGCCCATGCGCTCTATGGAAACCTCTCGCCCCACACGCTGCTTTCTAAACTAAACCTAGCTGGGCTAGTCGCGCCATGACAAACGCACTTTGCCTTGGCCCTGTCTATAGCGCTAATCACATCATTCCAAGCCAAACGCCCTTCCTTGGCCCCAGCCACGCCATACGCCCATGGCAAACTCCTGGCCCCACATGCCAAGCCAAAATCGACCTAGACAAAGCTAGCCACGCCTAAGGCGAACTCTTGGCCTCATGCTAAGCCTCTAACTACACCCTAACTACCCACCCGTTGGCCTTCCCCCTACGCTGCCACCAAAACGACATGGTAATAATCAATCTGCCCTTCAAACCTGTGAGCAAATCCTAGCCATCCAAGGTTACTAGACGGCTACATGTAACCTTTGGCCCGAAACTCTAAGTTCGCCACGCCAAACCTCTTCGCATGCTAACCTGTGCTAAGCGCCACCACCACGCTGGCCTACTACGCGGCTACTAAAAAACGAAGTGAACATCAAAGGGTTTCCCTCCTCTCAAGATGCCAAATCTCGACCGTTGAAGGTCACTAGCCGGGAGTTTCCCGAGCTTGACTTGCCAAGCCACAATAACGTGATACATGTTTCCCAAAACATTCGAGACATCAACATAAACTGGGGATCCTATTTGGGTATTGGTTTGGCGGTTTGAAACGTGCGGCGTACACTACGCCTGTCATAAGGAAGTGTCATAAGGGTGAGTGTTAGTAACACGGAAGTTATGTGTGAAAAGCTTCATGGGACATAAAGCACATGCGTTAACAACTTTATGGGACATCAATTCCATAACGTTAGCGCCATGAAAACTACTTCATGCGTTAACCACTTTATGGAACATCAATTCCATGCATACGGTTATCTCCTCCTCTCATTTACTTCCCCACTCCTTAATGAGACCAGGGTACGTTTTTACTACGACTTGTATAAATAGGTCTTACCCATTTCGATTAAACAAGTTCACGGAGATACAACACTTAGAAATACTTACTTGCTAGCCACCTTGTTAGCTCTCACTTTTCCGATAACAAGTTGTAGTAACCCAACTACTCTTCCGTAATCAACTATTCTCGTCTCACCACTTTCCTTTTTCCTCCCCAAAACCAACCCATTTTCCTCCGCTTTGGACCAAGCAAGTCCGGAACGACCATTTTGTGGTTTAGGCCGGACTTGCTGCATTTATCTCGAATCTAAAGTACTTGCAAAAGACATTGTTTAGGGTTTAAATTGATTCTCACCCGCACACCCGCAATTAACAAATCAGCGTAACTATTTTCACCTACAAACAATTGGGGACCATAAATGAGGTTCGATCTTTCTTGCCAATGAATCTTCAACCAACGATCTCATTCTTCGACCCGTACGTCAAGATGGTAGAGGAAGGCGATCCACTCCGAATCAGTTACCGACGGGCCGGATTATCAAACATGACACGACAAGGATGACTGGGACTTCTCGAGGCCGGAAGCAAAACGATCCGCCCAAGGATTAATCAAAAGCCAATTATCGACAACTCAGTAATGACTCGAAAGACTGGGACTTCCATGACCATGTTTCTCGAAAAAAAAAAAACTTGGTCCTACACCCTAAAGTTTATTCTCATCAAGACCTAAGAAACCGAGTAAGTCTTATATCTAGACAAAAATACGTGGTTTGCTTTTTCAAGTTCTGATAAAATTGATGGTGTATTATTGATGGTGTATTTTCGTTTAAGGTTAAAATTGTAAAAAACCAGAAAAATTATGCGCTGACATCTTGTAAAAGATAAAACCATTAATAAGTGTTGATACTCCTCACTTAATTCACCAAGAATGGAGCATGTGGCAACAATCCCATTCTCGTGGAATACATGAAATTCCTCCAGTTGGAGCATGTAGCAACAATCCCTTTCCCCGTGAATTTCATATCAGCCTTGTATTTCCAAGATTCATTATCGCGTGGCATGACGACCGAGTGTTACTCTTATGAGTAACACGAACCTCCAAGCACTATAATGAAACCATGTACGAAATACCCGCATGCCTGCCACTCTCTGGTGTTATACTAGCCCGATCGAGCCCCTCTCTGCAGTGTTATACTAGTTCGACAGCATCCTGACCGACCATATCGCCCGGATATGATCCGATCGCAGCCATCCAACTCCATAAGCATGATTGGATGACCCTGATCAATTCCATCACCCCCAAGCAGGTATGGAATACCCACCTACCACCCCGCATGGCCTGGGCCATTGGCCTAGCTTTCCAAGAAACCTGCTCATACCAAGCATTATGGACGGAAAACCCTAAATTAGGGTTTGCGCATATTACATGTGTCGCAAAACAATCAACCATCCATCTTCGCAGATAGATGGAGGGTGTAGATGTGACTCAAAGGGCCCAGAGCATGTCAACACGATTACCGTGGCCCCGCTTCTACACACTTGACCAATCGGTCAAGACCAACCACGTTTGGTTGTAACAATTTCGTACGCCCAAACAAGGAGTGATCGCACGGCTGAAACCTGCATTAGGGTTTTCAGCATCATGAGCGCTCCATCTTCTCCTAAGACGGATGGAGGGTCCGAGATTAGATTAAACAGTCCGGTCATACCAGCATGACCACCGTGGCCCATCTATCTCTTCACGAGGTCGGCCAAGGCATACCATGCCCGGTTATCCCAAACCGTCCACCCAAACTTGCGTGGTTACACTTCCCAAATTGCAAATCGATCTCACCACTCAACTTCACCTGACGATTTTTGAGTGGCTTAGATCACGTTTTCATGGATAGTCGTGTATAGGTGTGAACACCAAATTTACCACCTACACACCGGTATGATCGACCAAGACCGACCAAGATGGGTCGCCTTGAAACGCGTGCCCAAACTAGGGATGTCATGCTGTTTCCAACTCCTTTATGCAATGGATTGCCGCAAACCGATCTCAACCACTCAACTTTACCTGGGCCAAATTGAGTGGCCTAGATCGCGCCTTCATGGGACAAAGGAGGTATGGACGTGCACACCGGCATGCTTTCTACACACATGCCCGGTCTGGCCCTCTCCAAATCCCTTTCCATGCTTGGTTTCGACCAAGTCGAAGAGTGATGCTTGCGCACCTCTTCAAAAACCCTAATATTCATTAACTACAGCAGATGAGTGTCTCAAAGATCATCTCATCCGTCCAACTTCACCAGCTTTGGTTATACAACCCCCGGTCGAGTTATTTGGCTAGTGAGGCGTCATTACCCATCACTTTACCACACCATAATGCAAGACTCGCATAAAATACACACGATACTTCACAAGTATCGACTTCCAATAACGCAGCTTATTCAATTCAAAGATTACATGGTATCTTTCGTGGATCCACGATCCACACATTCCATACATCAATCATGTCACAAACTGGGGGATACATATCAACTATTGGTCATGTTTACAAAGGCCAAAGGCAACGCGCCATCACAAGAACGTGTTAGGAAGTCATGGATTTGCTAGAGATGAACAGAGAAGTGGGCAAGGCCGGTCGTGTATCACCAACGACAACTCCACTACTCCATCACTCCACTTCCTCCACTTCCCACGAGAGACGGAATAAGGCTCAATGACTTGTATAAACAGGTTCTCCGCCCTATTTCAAAAAAAAAAAACAACAACAAGTCCAGACGAGACAAAAACCAAGTGTTAATACAAAACGTATTCCAACACCCAGAGCCGCTTGCATCAATCACAAGCCTCGCCACCTTTCTATGTCATAAGCAAGCCAACACCTTCACAATCTCAACACCTTCTTCGCTTCCTCCCTAAGATCAACCCCATCTCCCTTCACTTTGTGACCGAAACAAGTCTGGAACGGCCATTTCTTGGTTTAGGCCGGACTGACTCGTACATGATTGATCTCTCGACCTACAAGCACTCACCGCTACAAAGGCATTTGTTTAAGGTTTAGATTCATTCCTCATCCACACCCCAAATTACCAAATTCTCAGAGAGTAGTTTTCACCCATAAACAATTGGCGACCACAAGTGGGAGGTTGATCTCTTCGCTACGTACAAAAATTGAATTCTCAATTTTCTCTCATTTCCATCTCGCAATATATCCTGAAACCACAGTGGTTCGGGATATCATGGGAAGTGTAGCTAGAATGTCGGAGGATGTCTTGGCAAATCAAGCCTAGATCACCGAAGGCAGAGCGAGGAATTTCGCCTTTGAATGATATAGCAAAGACAATTACAAGAAGGGTCTGGCATCTACTCAAGCAAAGGAAAGAAACGCCGGAATCCTTAGTCGAGTCACGCCTTTACCAAGGAGAGGCAAAAAGAGCACGGGGGAACCGAGATTCAGAAAGATGAACAACATGGTCCAAACTCAACAATGAAGAACCGAGGCAACTCCACAGAGGAAAGGACTTGTCCGGAGTACCAACGTCACCTGGATAAAGAAATGGAGCCCGCAGCCTTACTGATCCCGCGGGAAGATTTATATCTCAAGACCCTTGTCGGCTCCTGAGACCTGCTCAATCCGCATCGACCTTCAACTAAGTGAAGAAATGCTTGAGGAAGGAGAGATCAATCAAGGAACACGGAGCAGAGGGATGGGAACGTTCAATTCGATCACTCAAGAAATGATATTACAACACCTCCCATCACCGTGAGCCAGAAAGCAGCGCAAACCTGGCATCTCATCAAGTGTAACACCTCTAGTAGTCACTGCAGAGCAACAACTTCCACTCCTTCATCGTGACGAGGAGCCGGGAGGGACGAGAGGAGGACCATCCCCCATTACCATTGCAGACTTGATGGAGAAGCAGAAGTTCTTGCTAAGACTCAAACGATATGGCCGCAACTCGAAAGAGGTACTCACTTTTCTTAAGATATTAACTCCGATCGATCTCCACAAGAGCCGTGACAGCCCCGGAGCAAAAAAGGAACACATTCAACGCACCTGAGAAGGTACTTCTCAAGGACCTACATGACCCGATCAAAGAAGTTTTTCTACATCGTATATGAGCGGTCCCGTCATGGAGACTCCTACACGGGACTCGATCCTCACAACGATCCTCCTCAAGTCAATAGTTTCACCATGAACCGAGGCCGGATGGACCGAAGCGTTTTCTTAGTGGAAAGTTTATGTAAACTTTCACACCTCTCGAAGAATCACCATGCACGAGACGTTTTGCTGCAATCAACTGTGAGGAAGGTCACGACCCTGCCCTGTCACATGTCACCCGCACGCATCAAGGATTCAGAGTTCAAGACGGCCCTTATCTACACATGAGCCTTCGAATGTGATTACTCTCAAGACTCTCAGACATCCAAGGTTCTCCCTGCAAGGTCGTGATTTAACCTCACCACAATGACGGACTTCGAGGGAAACCAAACCAAAGACATACTGGGAGAAGCTCCGAGGAAAGAATCGACAAGTTCGTCAGGTCCCACTCCCCACGTGGGCGCCAATTCAGAAGAAGACCGGCTTGCATCATTGAGGATAAAACCCACGATGCATCTTTGCTGATGAAGCATTCTTCTCCATCATGTGAAGCCACGACCCACGTTCACACGAAGAGGGAAACGAACATTTGTGGAGAGTCGTGACTAGAAAGGGAAAAAACGGTATACCGACACGCCATTATCAATTAGTGTGGGAGATCACATTACCCCAAATTCCACCGAATGGAATGTTACAACAAAGAACAAACCACAAGAACAAGTGCTAGATGCTCCACAACAAATGCAAGATGGCACCAACCTACAACCGGGCGAGATTGAAACCGTTGAGGAATCCCTAGCCCATCTCCACGCCCAACCTTTGTGTACGGATAAACGCACGAAGCTCATGGAACTTCTCAAAGAGTACCAGACATATTCGCTTGAGATATGAAGAAATGCCGATTTAGATGAAAATTGGTCACCCATCATCTACATGTCATACCTCGGATCCAAGTCGATTAAACAGCTTGCAAAGTACGGGAAAATGGATAGATCAAAGCCGATAGACTTCGTAGACTTAAACAAAAATTCTCCAAAAACGATCATCCTCTACCTAACATCGACATGTTAGTAGATGCAAACTGGACACTGATGTTCTCCTCCATGGATGGATGTAATGGCCACAACCAGATAAGGATGTACGAGCATGATGCAAGTAAGATAGCTTTTCTCGAACTCCTTCCTGAAATTTTTATTATACCATACCGCCATTTGGTTTAAAGAATGCCTAAACGTATCAACGCTCTATGACGGCAATCTTCCACCGAGACGAGCACCTCAAGGGAGCAAATTAAGAAGATAACGATATCCACGCCATTCATATCGAGCAAGATCTAAAGGCTAGCCACTCGTATCGACATAGTGGTCAAACAAGATCCGGCGAGTCACTTTATCGACATAAAGGTACATGTCTATCATGCTATGTTGAGAATCCGCGCTTTGGTCATCCTCCTGAGCCGTTGAACGCTCATCTACAACAACATATGCCATGATAGAAAGAACCAGCCTGCCAGAATGAAGAGCCTCATAATGTTTGTAGGGGCATATATCTCACCAATGTGCGATACAACCTTTAGCCTCAGTACAGTTCCCTCAAGCAGAGAGAAAACCACCGAGATACAACATCCTCGTCCGTCGTCAACTCCAACTCCAACACCACATGCACGACTCCCACGACGATGAAACAATGTCCAAGATATTCCATATCCGCCTCGACAACAACCACTACGAACAAACCATGTAAACCACGCTGGGATTGAGGGTCAAAGATGAAGTTCCTTCACCGTCGCCAAGGACTTCTTCAACACGAGAAAGATGGTCGGGCCAAGAATCATGGCATTCATAAGGGTAAATCGAATCTAAGAGGAAGCCATTTCAACGCTCCCTCCAGCAGGTCGCTTCAATGGTCTATTCAAGAGCAGCATCAATGCTTCTATGGGACCCCCGTTCGCCGCTTAATCCCGCGCCAAACACTCTCCAGATCCACCAACGCTCGCACTGGTAAGCCACTTTAACATCCTCTCGAGTCGCTTCAACACTCAAGCTACATCAATAATCGCGCTCCGGTCAAGTTATCTTTGATGTACTCATTGCTCAACATACTTCTCATCCATCCTTCATGAGGACCAGCCAGAGCATGAAAACCCCGGTCGATAGGGAGGGAGGGTTATCCTGTGGGAAATATATTTTCATATAGTTGATCAAGGGCGCGATGAACAACTCATCATCAATGTTCGGATATCTTTGAAGCTTTCAACACCTCCCGACTGGCACCCGCATTATCCCTGTAAGACATCTCAACAGATTTCTTTTCTTCATTCTACAATAAAAGACAGAGTCGCATTTGTATAAAAACGCGTGAGATGTGTAGTCACACACCTACGTAATTCACACATTCACTTGGAGTACACAAGGCCGGGTATTTGGGTCCAAACACCGGCATATTGATCAAGTCAAGTCCTGGGCAGTCGATCAAGTCTCAAGACCGGTATTGATCAAGTCATCAAGCCAAGCTTCAAGTCCCAGTATTGATCAAGTGACGAGTCCGATCACTCAAGCTCAAGTCCGGGTATTGGTCAAGCTTCAAGTCCGGTATCGACTGTCACAAGTCCCGTATTGCCTAAGCTTCAAGTCCGGTATTGATCAAGTCACAAGTCCTGTGACAGCTAAATTTCAAGACCGGTGTTGGTCAAGGGCACGAGGCTCGGGTATAAAGGTGACATTCAATGTGCATACACGGCATGGGACCCACGTGAATCACATATGAAGTGGATCATATTTATTTGCACAACACTATTCTCTTATGTCATGAATCATGTTCGCAAATTCAACCCTACGATCGAGCTTAAGAGGGCAATAGCCCTCGACCTAATCAAAAGCAACAAGGTCGATCCGGCAAGACCGAAATTCAAACAGAGCAAGCACTGAGGGCCTGACTGAAGCAGACATAGCAAGGTCGATCAAGCAGCAAGACCGACATCATACTAGGGGAACATCTAACTTTGTCTCATAAGTTTTATCTTTAATCACACATCTTATGCCTACCCCACAATAGTGTAACCATTGTGTGCTAGGTGGGACTTAATGTTGATGGTGGATTTTCGTTAAGGTTAAAATTGTAAAAAACAAAAATTATGCGCTACATCTTGTAAAAGATAAAGCCATTAACAAGTGTTGATACTCCTCACTTAATTCACCAGAATGGAGCATGTGGCAACAATCCCATTCTCGTGAATATATGAAATTCCTCCAGTGGAGCATGTGCAACAATCCCTTCCTCAGAATTTCTTATATCACTTTGTATTTCCAAGACTCATTATCGTTGTGGCATGACGACTCGAGTGTTACTCTTGCAGAGTAACACTTAACCTCCAAGCACTATAATAAAACCATGTATGAAATACCCGTACAAATAATCTCTGTGTTATACTAGCCCGAGCCCATCTCTAAGTTATACTACCCGATTAAAGATCCCAGATCACCATATCAAACCGGGATATGATCCGATCGCAGCCATCCAACTCCAAGCGTGATTGATGACCCTCGCATCAATTCCATCACCCTGCTGCATGGAATACCCACGGCCACCCCGCATGGTCGTTCATTGGCCTAGCTTGCCAAGAAACCGTTCATACCAAGCATTATAGCTTAAAACTTAATTAGGGTTGCGGCATATTACATGTGTCGCAAAACAAGCCTCAACCATCCATCTTTCTTTGGTATAGATGGAGGGTGTAGATGTAGACTCAAAGGGCCCAGAGCATGTCAACACGATTACCGTGGGCCGCTTACACACTTGGACCAATCTGGCCAAGACCAACCACGCATGGTTGTAACAAATTGTATGCCCAAACAAGGAGGACGCGCGGCTTGAAACCCGTAATTAGGTTTTGAGCATCATGAGCGTCCATCTTCTCCGGAACGGATGGAGGGTCCGAGATTGATTAAACAGTCCGTCCATACCAAACATGACCACCGTGGGCCCATCTATCTCTTCACGAGGTCGCCAAGGCATACCATGCATGGTTATCCTGTAAACTGTCCACCCAAACTTGCGTGGTTACACTTCCCTAAATTGCAAACTGATCTCGACTACTCAACTTCACCTAACATTTGAGTGGTCACCACGCTTTCTATGGGATAGTCAGTAAAGGTGAACACCACTACCACCTACACATGCCACACACACACCGGTATGGATCGACTAAGACTGCACTAAGATGGGTCAGCCTTGAAACGCGTGCCCAAATCAGGATGTCATGTGCTTCAACCCTTGCGGTAAATGGATTGCAGAACTGATCTCAACCACTAACTTTACCAAATTGAGGGCCTAGATCGCGCCTTCATGGGATAAAGTGAGGTATGGACGTGCATCGGTATGTCAGTTTCTACACATTGGGCTCCTTGTCCTCTCCAAATCCTTTCATGCTTGGTTGCCACTAAGTCAAGAGTGATGCTTGCGCAGATCCTCTTCAAAAAAAAAACTATAATATCTATTAACGGCCGGCATGAGTGTCTCAAAGATCATGTCATCCGCCCAACTTCTACTAGCTTGGGCTATACAACCCCTGGTCGGAGTTATTTGCTAGTGAGGCGCCATTACCATCACTTACACACACCATAACGCAGACTGATAAAATACATACGATACTCACAAGTATTTCCACTTTAATAACGCAGTTTATTCAATAATTCAAAGATTACATGGTATCTTTCGTGATCCACGCATCCATGGCATTCCGCATATCAATCATGTCACAACTGGGGATACATACTGGTATTGGTCCGCGTTTACTGCAGCCGTGCAACGCCCGCCATCACAAGAACGTGTTAGGAAGTCATGGACATGTTAGAGATGAACAGGAGAAGTGGGCAAGGCTGGTCGTGGTATCACCAACGCACAACTCCACTACCCATCACCCACTCTCACTCCACTCCCACGAGAGACGCAATAAGTGCTCAATGACTTGGAGCAAACAGGTTCTCCGCCTATTTCAAAAAAAAAAAAAAACACAAGTCCACATTTAGATAAAAACCAAGTGTTAATACAAAACGTATCTTCCAACACCTGTGAGCTCGCTTGCATCAATCACAAGCCCATCTACATCTACTAGTGTCATAAGCAAGCCAACACCTTCACAATCTCAACACCTTCTTCGCTTCCTCCCTAAGATCAACCCATCTCTACTGGGACCGGAACAAGTCCTGGAATGGCCATTTCTTGGTTTAGGGCCGGAGATGTGCACAGATTGATCTCTCGACTCCATAAGCATATACCGAAAATCGTAAAATCAAAAAACCGAAACCAGCATCTCATTTGCCTTTCAAAAAAAAAACCTAAAGATAAGAGGTCCAGCAGACAGATACATATTCAAGGGAAGTTTTCCAACAAATGGCTTGCTCATTTTGGCAAAGGCCTCCCTCGTGCTTTGAGAGCCGCCCTCTTAAGTTTCATCTTCCCGTACAACTTCTTGAATTCCGCTCTGCTTCTTCATCATGTCTCGGAAGGACCTTCAACCGTCCGCCAACGACCTTTCAACATCAGAGACCTTCAACGAACCAAGGAACGTTGAATTGAAGCCCACGCACATGTCACGATGGAACTTCCAGCTCGAGATTACATCCTCGAAATTGTATGACCAGTCACGTTGCACATCTCATCAATCGAAGACAAGGCTTCCTCCACACGCTTAACCAACGATGCTCGACTAGTGGTCTTCTTAGTCGTAGCAATGTGACCATAGCTTTCCCAAATCTTGGTGTACAATGTCGCATGTTTAGTCGGCACGCTAAATCCACCAATAAACACATGACACGGGAAAGGGGCCAGAGATACGGAGGATTGGAAGGTGGCACCCGTAAATGAATCAGCAAACTGGCGCAGAGATCCCTAACTACGATTTCACCCCCGAAGTGCTCTCCTCCACCTGAGTCACGGCAGCACCCTGGGACGATGAATCTCCATGTCCAAGTCGCTAGTCGGCACCGCTTTCGCAGCGGGGAAGTACGGATACGTTTTTACTCTCGTGGTCTTCCACTTCAAGATCATTCCCTGAACGGTTTCCTCCTAAAATCAAAATTTAGTTTTACTGTAAAAAAGGAGGGGAAAGAAGAAAAAAAATGGAGGGGAATCACCGATTCAGTTTCAGACTGACTAGACGAAGATTCAACATTGTTATCGGAAGAATTTCTCTCGCCACCACTAGACCCCTGAACTCTCATCCTTTTCGAGTTCCGCGTCATCATGGGTAGGTTCTGCACGCTTCTCTATCTCGAAAATGATATTTTCTGACTTTGCTCGCAAGTTTGGCAAAGCGTTAGAGCCATCGAGACCCTGGACAGAATACAAGGGCGCATTCTCGAAAAGGAACATGGAAATAAACGATCCAGGCCAAGTCAAGAGGGAGAGCCGTGATGTACCAAGATATTGATGAACTAAAAAGTCGGCGAACCGTGGAGTCTCGATGAAAGCCGCCCGCACGATTCTTAGACCTTCGCTCCTTCACTTGGGGACTGTCCACGTCCAGACCGACGGATTTCCTTTTGGTTAAAGAAGTATCCCTCAACAACGGATATTTTGCTAAAATCTCGGCGGAAGGCCTACCACGAGTGTTCTCCACTACGGCTTCCACAAATTCCTAGATGACGAGGAATTCACTCTGCCGAAATCGTTATACTTGGAGGTAGTCGAAGTATTTCTTCCCGAAAGCAAGAAAGGGAGACTTCGCCTTACGCAAGAACACTAGCATCAAGAACGTCCGATAATGGACCCTCCGGAGCTACCACCGACGAACGAGAGGGACCCTTGGTCGAAAACCCATATGCCGAGCTGCTCGATCAATATTATAAAAGACCGCACGACACGATCCTCGAAAGAAAGACGGTATATAGCAGACGTGCAACTTCGCATGAATACAATCTCACCGACGCCAGATTCCTCCATCGAAAGCAAAGACATGTTTGGAGCGAAGCAAAAGTATTAACCTGGGCTATGGATGTACACACTGGGCCCATGGACGAAAAATTAGCGGCGCACGAGTTATCAAGGAAATCAGCCCGGGTTTGAGCCAGGCTCTGGGCGCCTATTCGACCAGCAAAGTATTCTCGAACTACCCCAAGAAGCGGAAGTGAAACCAACGGTTTAGGAGCATATCTTTCAAAATGCTCCCATAGCCACGCTTGGAGAAAAGCAACATGAACATACGAATCCACTTTCATGTAACCGTTTGAAGCACGCATGTCCATAGCCAAATGATCCAAGTGTGTGTACGAGAGAACCGAGAAACAAGCCGCCAATGGGGAGAACGACTCCTTTCGCCAATCTAATAGCAAAATTGATGAGTTCCAGCCTTATCTCCTTCTTACCAGAGCCATCATCAAAAATATCCAGGGATAATCAGAGAGCCAAGAATGCCGCGACGTGTAGTGTACTATTCTTCTGATCCTAAGTGCCGGCTCACACGGGAAACCATTGAGACATCCACCGTGCATAGAAACACTTCGTCTCGTTCTCCTTTTCGGACAAACCCTTCGACTTCGCAAACTGCATGCAGCATTTTTTCCTCATCATCATACAACTTGGTTATAAGGTTTCTTTCATGGGAAGATTCAAAGCGGGATAGCCACACTTTCTAAGGATATGGTCAGTTCTCCCCACCTACATATGGCCGTATGAGTATCCGGACACCACCGGAGATGAAAGCAAAAGTTCGGGATGTCTTTCCTAATTTGAAGTGATGCGAGGCTGCGACAACATCAATGATTTGCGCCTTGGTCAAATTAGCTCTACGCACTCTTGACTTATCATAAAGTACACCCATTTATCAAATGAACGCAGTGGACTCACGGGATTTTGAAATTAATAAGAGAGGCGGAATACTCTTTCCTCCGAAGGCAAAACCGTATTACATTTCCTGAGGAACCGATCAGTCCCCTCCCTCACTCTCCGAACCTGGCCGAAGCGTGGCGCATGCTTAAGTGGACTTCTCTGGCAGACTATCGTGAAGAATTCATCAGCCACGTTTGGCTTGAGTTACCAACATCCTTCTGTATGGCGAATTTTTCTCAAACGACGTCATAATAAAGATTCTCTCACGATGACTTCCGATTTCCAAGCAACTACAACGAACAATACGAAAAGAGATTATTACGAAATATTTTAAAATTATCTTCACCCAAGACGCAAGCCAATTTGTTTCAAGGCCGTACCACTGCGGCATAGAATTCTTGTCCAACCGAGGAGGAGTGACCCACCAGGGTAACCATGCCCACGGCCACACCAAAACAAGGAGTAAACCCTAAAAAACTAGGTTTTCTTGGGAAAGGGATGGCAAATTACTATCGCATGCTTACCTTACTGTAGGATCAGAATATCGCGACAACAACAATTCGCGAAGGCAACGGATAACAACGTTGCGAATGAGTCGCAGAGGGTTAAATATGAATGACACACTGGATGACGATAGAGGATATGAAATGTCAAGCGAAAGTTAAGAAGTGTCGCGAGTATGAATACTTGTACGCTGCGACACTTCATGAGACATTCCCGAAAATAAAGGACAACCTTAGGCATCATTCACTATGTATTACCCTATATAAAGGGATGAGTGAATCATTGTAGGGGGTTCTTTTGAATTGGAAAGCAAGTCATTAGGAGAGAGAAACAGAGAGAATGTTTGTAAGTTCTTAAGTGTAATTTCATTTTCCTGTAAAACATTTCAAGAAAATTATTAATAAACATTCATAATTGTTCATCTATTATCTTTTGAATGGATTAGTTATACAAAATATAGTGAGGGGGTGTATTGTGGGATTTCAACTACATATTGGCGCTAGAAACAGTGGAACCGAAAAAAGATTGGCATAGAGATTTGGAAGAATTTGAATGAGATAATTTTCAAAAGATTTACTAAAAGAGAAATGGCTAGAAGAAGAAATGTACTTGAACAACTGTGAGAAGAAGTGGAAGACTTCTTTGAGAAAAGGAGAAACGAACAAGGAGAATCGTCAAGAGTGAATATGAGAAATGATGAAGAAAATCATGTTCAACGTTTAATTCCCCGATAGCAAATGAGACTCGGGATTATGATAGAGTAAGTGTACATACTTGGAGGTCGAATTCGAGGATGAAAGGGAAGAAGAGCAGCGTGAAATGATGAATAACGGACAAGGAGGAGGAGACCAAGAAATGAATCCAGGAAATGAAGAAATCACAAGATTGGAAACATTGAGACAAACAATACATGAAGAAAGGCGACTAAAGGCGTAAGAGCGAGCAAATTTGACAAGACAGAATCATGAATTAAGAATGGAAAATATGAGATTGCAAAATAGAAGATCGAGAAGTACCGTGAGATCGAGTTCAAGATCGACTAGGGAAGAAAGAAGGAGAGCCTTACCAATGAAATTACAGAGGTAGAAAACCAACGAGAAGCACAAAATCTCATTTCGAACTTCACGAAAGAAGAGAGGACGCAGAAGATCGTTATATTCCCCATCCCGAGAATTTCCAAGATGAGCGAAATGAAGAAAATCGGGGAACTAGGCGATTTCAAGGGCCAAATGATCCAAATTATTTGAAGGAAGAGCAATCTTGCCGCGGAAGAGAAGCATTGAGAAGGCAAAAAGAGATCGTGGACGACATTGAAAACATTATGTCTTTGAACAAGCACGCTTAACCCGCAAAAGAGAGAGTAGTAAGAGCAGAAGTGGAGAATCAAGAATTGGAAGAAGCGATCCTACAGAATAATCACGACAACCGAGAAAGGAGGCGAGAACAAAATCGTGTCAATAGAAATACCAATGGAGAATACGAGAGGATACAGAAAGAGTTGATAGAGAGCCCGAAGAGAGAACGATAGATATAATGGTGTGCGAATTGATGAAAGAGACGAAGGAGAAAGTCGCGAGAGAAAGGAGAGAAAGAAAATAATGAACAAGAAGGTCAAAACAGGCATGAACGTAGGAGGCGAGAGGCGAGCTAAAAAGACCAGCAGAATCAAATCCACGAGGCAAATGAGCAAATCCCGAGGCAAATGAGCAAATCTTGAAAGAACTAGCGAGAAATGAGAAAGTTGTTAAACAAGTAGGAATGAAGGAGGAAGAAGACAGTTGGATGAAGCCATCGCTAAGTGCAAGAATCCTTTCACACTAGAAATACAAATGGGAGGAATACCACCTAAATGCAATCTGCCCGCATTAACCAACATTTTCGATGGAACAACCTCATGCGGTACAACACATCAAGGCTTATATGAGATGTATGTTACAATGGGAGAATCATGACGCCATATTGTGCAAATACTTTGCATCTAGCTTAATTGGAGAAGCACTTAAATGGTTTGAAGGATTACCTTAACACAATCTCATCATTCAACCATTTACAAGCTATTTTCTTTGGGAGCGTATATAAGTAACAATTCCACGCGACTGTGGGATTGAGGATGTATTCGGATCGAAACAAAGAGTTGGCGAGAGTTTAAGACATTTGACAATGAGATGGAGAACAATGTGCGGTGAAATGGCCGGAAGGGTAGAGGAAAGATATCTCATTTTATCATTTGTAAATGCTCTGTTCGCAACAAGTTTGTTATACATTCAAATATTTAGAATTAAAAATACGATTACGATGGTCAATCAAGAGAACTCCAAGAAGAATACATTGCTTTAGAAGAAAGACAAAATGAAATGGAATCATACCCGATTCTAATACAAGTTCGAACGTCGCGAATGCCAATTTGTTACCAAAATTTTTAAACTCGGCAGAGCGAGCACTTCGCAAGGGCAACCGGAAACAGGCGATGATGGACAGCGAGAAAATAGTGGCTATGGGGAGCCGAGATCAGGAGGAGTTTGATAGAGAAAGGAACTACTACAGCCGCGGCAACAATAATAAAATTCAAAGATTGGATCATATGCAAGAAACTTATGGAGGACGAAGGCATAATAATCATGGAGGGCCAAGAAATCGCAGAGTGGTATGGGAAGAGATCAAAATGCCACCACTAAACGCTAGTGTAGAAAAAAATTTGGGAAGCTATACTTGTAATGGAGGATGTACCTACACCATGGAATGCGGGGAGTGAACCACCACCAAGTGACGAAGTCATGAATATTGTTCTTACCATCGCTTTCATGGGCATCTAACAAATGACTTGGCAGAAACATAAAGAGAATCATTCTCAGAATGATTGATCAGGGGAAGCTGCATCATTTTCTAAAAGATGAAGAGAAAGGGAAGAAAGTACTAACAACATCACCATCAGAAATGCAAAGAATAGTTTCAAAAAAGGGAAAAGAAACATTCGTAATAGAAGTGGGAACAAAGGCCAAAAATCTATTTTGCAACTCTATCGCTCATTCATATCGTATAATTGAAGATTTTCACGATAACGTGCTTAGTAGAGTATATGCAAGGGATTTTCATAACAAAGAAGTGATGAACCCTCAAGAGAAAGTCGCAATTGAAAGAGTGGCGGCTAAAGATTATTTCTTTCTCTGCAGGGCGAAGTACCCAAAGGAAGAGAAGTGCATGATAGCCGCTGGTGGTGAGGCCGGGACATTAATCCAAGACCAGTTGATGGAGAAGATGATGAAGCGAGAAAATTGTTGGGCAATCAATAGAATCCTAATCGATATCGAAGTTCGGTGAATATTCTTTTTTACCATACTTATAAGACCATGGGTGGAGAGGATGAGAATTTGATTCCTTCAACATACAAAATATACGGTTTTTAACTAAGACAAAGAACAAACCTAAAGGAGAGGTTCACATGAGGATACCTTTACAAGGATTATCAAATTGATATTTTATTCCTCAAGTGGTTGACGTGGAATCTCCTTATAACGCATTAATTGGGCGACCATGGCTGCACGAAATCTTGGGAGTAGCATCAACATACCATCAATGTATAAAGTTTCCCCATCCAAATGGTATTGGAATTATAAAGGGAGATTGGAAGGAAGGGGCAGAAATGTTATGAGGTTGACGTAGAGAGTCTGCGAAGAGAGAAATGCTAAAAGGAAAGGTTGGAAACAGAATATCAAAGATGAACAGAGAAAAGAGAAGCTGATGGTGGATACTATAGAGATAAGAAATGAAGAAGCATCACGAAGTGCCGCAAGAATAGGCGAATTTAACGATGCTGCAAAAATAATCAAGTTGTAGTTCATCGCAAAGTGCCGCGAAAACATCGCAAGTGCCTCAAATGAATGCATGGAAATACGCGAACATAATGATGAAAAGGAGTCCTCCAAGGATTGGGATAACGATGAGGCAAAAAGTGCAATGAACAAAAGGCATAAGAAGTAAATACTCGACAAAGATATATCAAAGGGAAGACAAAGAAGAAATGATATGTGAAAATTTCGACAATAAGAATGTACAAGAATCCGAGAGGAAAATGAATGAAACAGGATTGCGCGCGATGGCTTCGCAAATTAAATGTCGAGACATCAATTAAATATGAATGATTGAATGGTTTAACAACAATGAATGAGTAAATGAATGGGACGAACCTTTATGGCGTACACCCTAGTTCGCGAATTATATTTCGTAAGAGGCAAATGTAAGACCTTAAGTGCGTCATATAAGGGGGATCTCTTAACATGGCCCGGGGAAAAGGTTACACCGCCCCCGGAACCTGGGTCATGCAGATTTGGGGCCCATGAAAGCCTATCCTAAGAGGTACCTTGGATTCCCAACTATATATGTAGGTTATACCCGGTTGGGCGACCGAGGGTCTCTTTCAAGGAGTCGAGCGTATGATCAAGGCGCCGAGGTACACGGTTGAGTCAAGAGTGCGGGAGCATGGAACTTCCTTACCACTCTTGACAAGTCTTGGCGCATCTTTTCGGCCAAGAAAACTCCACTTAGGGTGCAGCCTTGTAACCATAAACTCTATAGGTATAAGGGATAAGAGGCTGCGAAAACAATCGGTTGTTGTTAAGGCCCAGGATGGGAGGAGCTAGCCTTGTATGGCCGATGTACGCCTCCTTGAAGGGGCAACCGGGGAGATGATAAGGTCGGCACCCTCCATTAGGGAGCTGATAAGTGCCAAAGACGCAAATGTCATGAGGCTTTGTTTTTGCAAAGAAACTTAGGCTTGTCATATTTGTGCAATGATCCTGCAGAGGCAATAATACTAACGCGAGGGTAAGACGAGATCAATGGGTCCTTACATGAAAGTGTAAAGACGTCCTGCGATTTCGTCGCAAGACGACAATGTCATGGGGCTTTATTTTCGCAAGAAAGTTTAGGCCTGTCATATTGTCGCAAGCAAAATATCCTGCAGAGGCAAAAATACTTGAAAAATGATAAGACAAGGTCAATGGGTTTTTACATGCAAGTGTAAAGACGTCCTGCGACCTTGTCACAATAAAGGTGGCGAGTAAGACCTTTAATTAGGAAGGTCAAACTTAGAAGACCATCAAAAATGATAAGGCAAGGTCAATGGGTCATTACATGAAAATGTAAAGGCGGCCTGCGATCTTGTCGCAATGAGAAGAAATAAAGTGAAATTCCTAATTGGGATGGTTTTACTTAATAAAAGATTCAGTAAGCGAACATGCTCGCGAGATTATGTTCAAACATCTTAAATAAGAGAAAAGGAGAAAATAAGGGGATTACTCGATCAAAGATTTAATCCTTACAAACAAAAAGAAGTTTTGACAAATTACAAAGAAAGCTTAATTCTCTGCATCAATATTATCAACTACGAGAGGATGGTATAGATCTTTCACCGCCTTTATCGGCTTCACCTTCCACTTAGGTGGGTGGATTTTCATCGAAATGTTTTCGGCACCTTCATTTTCGCCCAAGTGGTGGATTTTCATCGAAATTTTTTCATCGGATCTTCGACAACTTCACTATTAGCGATATCTTCGCAGCTTTCATAGTCATAATCACATCCCGGGAGAGATCGGGGACTTCATCATCACTTACTTCCAAAGGATCAACATGAATAGGATCAACGGACTTAGACAATAAAATCTCATTCACAAGGACTTGACTTTGAGGGGAATTGACGAAGCAACGCCTTTTGACGATTCTTACTATCTATGTCTTTACAAGTAAGACATATAATCAAATCTTCGTTACGCACGGTCGCGAGAACGAGCAAGAGAGCGTAGTAACCCATTTTCTTTGCGAATCTTAGAGTAATCTGATCTGAGGGTGGAGATAACGGAGCGAAGCTTTTTCTCAGAGTCTGCATAACAAGTGCACAAGATTAAAGAAAACTTTTACAGAGTATTTTTGGAATATTCAGGATAATTTAAGATTTTTTGGAACAAATTAATGAATTAAGATAGTCAAATAATATGACTACCTTCCTTCTGAGAAGTAAGATGCTGAATTAAAGCTGCAAAATTATTGCCCAAACAGTCCATGGCATCATCAAATGTATCTCCAACTAGGCCTTTCAATCGAGCTCGCAAGCTTTTTCATTCGACACAAGTATGGAATTCTCGGTCACAAGGGTAGTGTAATACCCAGTCAATTTTTAAGGGTATTTTTGTATATTGATAAAAGGGTAATTTCATAATTTAGTATACTTAGATTATCTCGGCGAACTAGTGCTTGATCAAGGGCGTTGTTAATATATTTTACTAATTGATTAGATTTGATTGATTTTAACAAGAATATAATTAATTGATGGAGCTTGACATGTAACATGTTGACATTTGTGAAACTTGATAATTAATTATATTAACAAAAATACAAAATTTATTTTGCATGAGCTTATGAATGTCTTCAGAATTTATTTTTGGAAAGTGTTTACATATTATTAGGTGTCACTTTATAAATATAAATAATATAATTAAGTATTGATTATATTTTTGGTAATGTTTTAAATTCGTTAATTTAATTATAAGAATTATTATTGCTAGTTGTCACTTGAGGTGAAAATGAAAATAAATAGTTTTGCATGTCACTATATTATTGGTTGTTGATTGATTATTTGGTAATAAATGTAAATAAAGAAAAATCGCTTTCCTTAGTTGTCACGGTTAGTGATTAATGGAATTTTTGCATGGATTTTAAATTGGAAAATTTGAACTATTTTGGTAACTTAATAGTTTGTGCTCTAGCTAATTCAAAATGTGAAACTAAAAATCTTAATTATATTTATTGACTTGACATGATTAAATATTGAGAATAAATGTGTAATTTATTTTAGATTTGAGAAAGAAGGAAGTATATATAATTTTCAAATTATGGTTAGGTGTATGAATGGTAGATTTTGATAAAATGGTAATAGCATTAATTAAGAAATTTACTTAGTGTTAGGATGGAAAGAGTATCTTTGTTATTAAGCAAGATGCTTTATTATTTATAAGAAAACAAAAACAAAAGACTATTACTTGATATTTTGGGAGAATCCATGGAAGACGATTATTTCCTTTAGAAAACAGAAAAGTATTGTCACTAGATAAAATAGGGAATAGTATGGGAGACGATTATTTTGGTATTGAAGACGGTGAACCGTAGTGTCTATAAAGTTAATAGCTTGTATTTTTATAGCTTCTGGATCTTGCAATTTGAGGTAGGCGCAACACAGACAAAAACCTTCTTTTTATTTAAGTTTCTTTTAATTAAATTTATTTTGCAAGTTTTCATTAATATATGAATGATAATCGATGTTGTGAGTATGATTATGAATGTTGGGCTGCGGTCCATAGATTGTGATTCTTAAAAACAACTTTGATGGGATACGAGATATCCTTGGGAACGGTTTTGTTTCCCTAAACCCACGTGGGGCTCCCTGGGGCGAGCGGATTGATTGAATTTATTGTTGTTTATGGATGAGGTGCTTCCATGTGTTTGCGGTGTTGTTAATCATGTTAGATGTTTTAAAATGAATTGAAAAATATTGCATAAAACGTTTTGTTGCTTCTTTGCCCTCTGCGGGTGTCACAACTCACGTCGTATTATGACAAAAATTCCAGATTTGATGCGTGACAAGGGAGTTGATCAACTTGGAGCCTAGGGAATGATTAGAGATGTCTAAAGTGAACATTTATGCCTAAAATTCTATTTTAAGATGTAATTAATCTTAGTTTGAATGCTGTAAAAATATTGTATGATGTTTAGTTGACTGATCTTCTTTTTAATTATCAATATGTTTAGATGTGATTATTTTTGTAATAAGTGTAAAACATCTTAAGGGACATTTGATAAAATTTATAGAATTTTACTGAGTTGTATAAATATTTTTACAATAATCCTTTATACGAGTGTTAAATCCAGAAAATATCTGACTGTTTTAAATGTCTTATAAAAATCCTAATTAAGAGCTATGATATATTGGTTTTTAGATCTTAGTGTCCACATAGGAAATCATCATCTATGTTTTATCTTTCTAAAATGACAGGACTCATCCAATTTTGATTTGTGCGCGATTTAATATATTTTTCTAAAACAGTGTCACAGTTTTGAATTTATGCAGTGCTAGTCAACTATATGTTTGACCGTGGTCTTAGGCAATTAAACTTAATCTAAAAATTATTAAAAATTTATATATAATAATAGTTTAAATCAGTATTGTATCCGTATAATTATAATAAATTTTGGAACTCGTATGAATCCTTAAAAATTCTAGGAATCTACCTAGGTCTGTTTTCAGTTGTACAATTTGGTGTTGTAATAGTTACTTATTAATTAAATCATAAAACATGAACGGTATTGATATTCTTATTTGTGAACCAAAATGTGTTTTGTTTCCGGTGGATTTAAAATTAGGCTAAATCAACGGTTAGATTTTGCTAAATAATTTTCTAAGTATTCCGCTGCGATAAAAATATTAATTTGTGCATAAATTAAATTAGCCCAAATGAATTACTTAAAGAGCTTGGGCTTAGTAGCCGGAGCTTCGGCTATGGTATCGACGTAGCACTTCGGGTTTCCTAGCGAGGATCCAGGCCGAAAATCGAGGTGTTACAGGTAGAGTTAGATTTTTCTAATTTGGAACATTGATCCTTGAATTGGTTTGCTTTTAGACTCAAGGTTATTCTACCCCCGAATAAGTTTATCTCTCTCGTGTAATTTCTTCAAGTTGGTTTTTCAAAGTGTGAATAGATTGTTCTTGTTCTTCACGTAATTTTTGACAAGCATCATATTGTTGTGAATAAGTCGCGACCTTGTTTAGCAGAGATCGCTTCTCCTGAGAAAGGGTCCCATTCTCATCTGATAAAGTTTGCAACTCCAAATTAGCCTTAGTCAAAGAGTAAGAAAGGCGAGATAAGTCTTTACTTAATGAGTCTTGCTGAACTAAATCAAAGTTTTCTTTAGACAAATTATCTATTTGATCAAAGAAAGATACGTATGAAGATTATTCAAGAAGTTATATTGCTCCATCCAAGCATCTCTTTCAACTCGAACTTCTTCAACAATTGATTCCAACTGATATATCTCCATTATTCGTTTCTGATTTAGAGCTTGAAGGGCGAACAAGAACTTAAGTCGTAAAAAAAAAAAAAAAAAAAAAAGAGCTTAAGGGGGAAGAGTATACCTTTTAACTCTTCATTCTTCTTGCGAAGAATATCACGATCTAGTGAGAGGTTGTGAAATTTTTGATTTTCAAGATGGAGATTATTGCATCTAGCAGTCATAGCTTGAAGATCACTTTTCAAAGACACTAATCTCTTGAACTAAGGTGCTTGCGAGATCCTATCGGGGCCAGAGATGTTTACTTAAAATCTCGCAGACATCGGACTTGATAGGATCGACGAAGTCTTCTTGGCATCATTCACAAGGTCCGAGAGAACTTTGAAAGCCACATCTATTCCTTCAAATTTTACTGCAGGTAAGAGGGATTTGCTCGGGTAAAGAAGGAAGAGACGAATCATTCTTCGCCAAAGGAACATCATGAGAAGAGGAGATTTCAGGAAAGGTAGTGATTGGAGGAATGACAGGGGTATTGATGGTAGGAGAAGGAATAAGTTCATTTGTAGTATGACTATTATGAGGAACTTGATCTATGAGGAGTTTAGACATAGGAATATTGTCATTTGCGACAAGATTACCACTGCGATGATTTCAACGAAGAAGAAGGTGTAAATGAGGGAAAAGGAACATCAGGAGTAACAGGTTTAGAGTGGCGAGATCTTTTGGGAGTTTTGTCAATAGTTTTGTCATCCTGTGAATGGTAAATTAAGTAAGAAACAGAGGCAATGATATTGTTATTAAAAAGTAAATGCTTCTTAAAATACCTTATCACTCGCAGACTTTCTTTTAGAAACGGTATGTTTTGCTTGCGAAGAGGACTTTGGTTGCAGGGTGGATTCTTGTTGAGAAGCGGGTTTATTTGCGAATCCAAAGAAAGAAGGGGGTTCTTCACGGTGAACTTGGTCTTTGGGTTTGTTCTTGCTAAAACAAAAATGGCGAGAAAAAGATTAAAAGGAATAAGATAATCTCAACAAGAGAAACTAATCACAAAATCAATCAATCATAGAATCAATCGAGTTTGGCAAGATTAACAAACCTGGATGCCATGGAAGTAATAGCAAATAAGAAATAGCAGAAGAATGATGAAGACGATGGTGAAGAAGAATAACGAGAAAACAAATTTATAACAATGAAGGAGATGAAATAGAAGGAAAGAAGTGTTCTTCACAAAAAGACCCTCCTATAAATAGGCAAGAAAATGTTATGTCCTGGATAACATTAAATGTACCGGTAAAAAGGATGGTTTTAAACACGTGTAAACGGTCATTCCTAGATTCACGGAGCTATCTTTGAAGAAGATTTTTAATAGAAAACGAACGGTTGCGACAGGTTCAAGAGGCATAAGTTCTCACGATATTCTCTTAAATACGAGAGGAGACATAAGGAGAGCGAGAAGATGTAGTATTCGGGTATCGCACAACATATTTTCTTATCATATAGGATTCGATTATTTCCCTAACTCGCGAGAAGAGATTGCAAGATCCATTATTTTCCATAACCCATGAGGCAAGAATGATATTTCATACATACTTCTAAAAACTTGAACTTCGCCAAAGAATAGAGGCAAGTACGTACTTTTCAAGTCCAAACATTCTTTCGCTCGTTCCTTCATCAATAAAAATCAAAGACTACTACAACAACGTATTTTTCTTAAAGATCGCTCTTCAAGCAATATTCAAGAAAAAAGAGGCAAGATGTAGGATCGAATATCGCGACAACAACAATTCGCGAAGGCAATCTGGATAACAACGTTGCGAATGAGTCGCAGAGGTTAAATATGAATGACACACTTTGGATGACGATAGGAGGATATGAAATCACTGGCGAAAGTTAAGAAGTGTCGCGAGTATGAATACTTGTACGCCTGCGACACTTCGCGAGACATTCCTAGAAAATAAAGGGCAGCTTAGTTTGTCATTCACTATGTATTACCCTATATAAAGGGATGAGTGAATCATGTTGTGGGGGAGATTCTTTTTGAATTGGAAAGCAAGTCATTAGGAGAGAGAAACAGAGAGAATGTTTGTAAGTTCTTAAGTGTAATTTCATTTTCCGGTGTAAACATTTCAAGAAAATTATTAATAAACATTCATAATTGTTCATCTATTATCTTTTGAATGGATTAGTTATACAAAATATAGTGAGGGGTGTATTGTGGGATTTCCTGCAACTACACTTACGCAACGAGTTGAGGCGGTCAACATTAGTACGGTATTCATGCCTAAGTACTACTATGAGCGCGTGCAAGACATACATGTGGCTAGGATTCACACCAACATGTTCTACAAGGTCATAAAAAGGTACGCCTACAACTAGGGTTTCACCAACACAAGAAAACAAAAGGGAAGCAAGAAAAGAAGAAGTAATCTTGAAGACGTACCTAATCCGCTCGGCCGCTTCACACCGCTACCAAGCGAACCAAAAAAAAAAAAGAGAATAATGAAGACGTGAATCAAAGGGAGAGGCCGACAATCCTTTTATAGGTGTGATACTTGGGAGTTTGAACAAGGAGAGGATCTCCAATTTTGAGCCAAGGAAGGAAAAGAGGAAACCGGTCCCGCAAAGACCAATTTCCACGTCCAAGACCGCTCACGCCATACCGCGGCCCCACCACCCATGCATGCCATACCTTGCCACGGCCCCAGCCAAGCCTTCGCTCCATCACCGCGGCCCCACCACACCTAGCCGACCTTGCACGTCCCACCATGCCATTGCCGCGGCCCCCCTGCCAAGCCATTCGCTACATTGTCGCGACCCCACCACGCCTAGCCATCCGTGTACATCTCGTCTTTCCAAGGCCACACTATGCCAAGCCGCCTGCTCCACTGTCGCGACCCTATCATCCACGCGCGTTTGCCTCACCAAGACCACGCCACCTCTTGGCCCCTCGAGCCAAGCCGTCCACTTGCGTCGCCATCCAAGACCTCGCCCCATTTTCCTTGGAGATGTACGACCAGACCAAGCCGGTAACTTTAATCTCACCACTCCACGGTCTGCATTCCCATTACAACTTACGCAGGGCCGCCATCACGGGAAGCCAAAACTCTCTTTACCACTCAAAAAGGTTAGTCGGATTCTCCGACCATCTCTCGCAATGATTTACACCTCGATTCCGTCCTTATGCTGTCACCATCATATGCTTACCTCGCAACAAGGCACCTATTCCGAGCTAAGCGGGGGACTTAATGTTGATGGTGGTTTTTAGCTTAGGGTTAAAATCGTAAAACACTAAACCCTAGCGAGACATTGATGTCACAACATTTAAAGTAACAAGCATTTACTAGGCACATTCTACCAAACCTTTAATGTGCCCCTAAATAATTACCGGGTATCTTTTTTCAAATTAGGGTTATGACAAGCCAAACCTAATTCCCACGTGTGCCAATGGCAAATCATGCCAGCCACACCGACCGCGCCAAAGCATGCCAACCATGCTAGCCGCACCTCGTGCCAATGGCAAATCATGCCGCCGCACACCGACCGCGCCAAAGCACGCCAACCATGCTAGCCGCACCTGCGTTAATGGAAAATCATGCCGACCACACCAACCGCGCCAAAGCATGCCAACCATGCTAGCCTCACCTGCATTGCCAATGGCAAATCATGCTAGCCACACCAACCGCGCCAAAGCATGCCAACCATGCTAGCCGCACCTCTGTGTCAATGGCAAATCATGCCTGCCACACCGACCGCGCCAAAGCATGCCATCCATACTAGCCGAACCTCCGTGCCAATGGCAAATCATGCCAGCCACACCTATTGCGCCATGCCAAACGCACCTCGGCATGGCCCCATGCCGCGCCACCATACGGCCTTCACTACGCGGCTATCAAAACGCAGCGTGCAACAATCAACGGTTGCCCTTCAATCCCGGGAGCAAATCTGTCCGTCTAAGGTTACCAAACGACCTTTGCCCCCAAAACCCTAGCTTGGTCACGCATCTAGCCCAAGATAGTCACGCCATGCGCCTATGGCCAACCCTTGGCCCCACATGCCAAGCCAAAACCGCACCTAGCCCAAGCTAGTCACGCCATGCGCCTATGGCAAACCCTTGGCCCCACATGCCAAGCCAAAACCGCACCTAGCCCAAGCTAGTCACGCCATGCGCCTATGACAAACCCTTGGCCCCACATGCCAAGCCAAAACCGCACCTAGCCCAAGCTAGTCACGCCATGCGCCTATGGCAAACCCTTGGACCCACATGCCAAGCCAAAACCGCACCTAGCCCAAGCTAGTCACGCCATGCGCCTATGGCAAACCCTTGGCCCCACATGCCAAGCCAAAACCGCACCCTAGCCCAAGCTAGTCACACCATGCGCCTATGGCAAACCCTTGGCCCCACATGCCAAGCCAAAACCGCACCTAGCCAAAGCTAGCCACGCCCAAGGCGAAACCTTGGCCCCACATGCCAAGCCAAACCAAACCTAGCCAAGCTAGCCGCGACATGCCAAACGCACTTTTCCTTGGCCCTAGCCATGCTAGTCACATCATGCCAAGCCAAACGCCCCTGCCTTGGCCCAAGCCGCGCCATACGCCCATGGAAAACCCTTGGCCCCACATGCCAAGCCAAACCAAACCTAGCCAAGCTAGCCGCGCCATGCCAAACGCACTTTGCCTTGGCCCTAGCCATGATAGTCACATCATGCCAAGCCAAACGCCCCTGCCTTGGCCCTAGCCGCGCCATACACCTATGTCAAACCCTTGTCCCCACATGCCAAGCCAAACCAAACCTAGCCAAGCTAGTCGCGCCATGCCAAACGCACTTTGCCTTGGCCCTAGCCATGCTAGTCACATCATGCCAAGCCAAACGCCCTTGCCTTGGCCCTAGCCACGCCATACGCCCATGGAAAACCCTTGGCCCTACATGCCAAGCCAAACCAAACCTAGCCAAGCTAGCCGCGCCATGCCAAACGCCCTTGCCTTGGCCCTAGCCACGCCATACGCCCATGGAAAACCCTTGGACCCACATGCCAAGCCAAAATCGCGCCTAGCCAAAGCTAACCACGCCCAAGGCGAACCCTTGGCCCCACATGCCAAGCCTAACCACGCCCTAGCCTCGCCACCCTGTTGGCCTTCCCTACGCGGCCACCAAAACGAAGGCGTGCAACAAAAAAACGGTTGCCCTTCAAACCCATGACCAAATCCTAGCCATCCAAGGTTACCAGACGACACAGGGTTACCTTTGGCCCGAAAACCTAAGTTTGGACACGACAAACCTTGTCATGCCAACGGCATGCGAACCTAGCCGCGCCACCATGTTGGCCCTCACCACGCGGCTACCAAAAAAAAGGTGTGCAACAATCAACGGTGGCCCTTCAATCCCAGGAGCAAATCCTAGCCATCCAAGGTTACCGGACGACACATGGTAACCTTTGGCCCAAAACCTAAGTTTGGCCACGCCAAACCTTGCCATGCCAACGGCATGCCAACCTAGCCGCGCCACCACGTTGGCCCTCACTACGCGGCTACCAAAACGAAGGCGTACAAAGATCAACGGTTGCCCCTCCTCTCAAGATGCAAAATCTCGACCGTCGAAGGTCACCAGGATGGCAAGTTTCCCAAGCTTGACTTGCCAAGCCACAACAACGTGCTACATGTTTTCCAAAACATTCGAGACATCAACACAAACTGGGGATCCTCTTTGGGTATGGTTTGGCGGTTTACGGCGTGCGGCGTACACTACGCCCGTCATAAGGAAGTGTCATAAGGGTGAGGCGGTTAGTAAATACGGGAAGTTATGTGTGAAACGTTCATGGGACATAAAGCACATGCGTTAACAACTTTATGGGACATCAATTCCATAACGTTGAGCAGTTTCATGAAAACCAATTTCATGCGTTAACCACTTTATGGAACATCAATTCCATGCATACGGTTACCACCTCCTCCCATTTACTTCCCCACTCCTTAATGAGACCAGGGTAAGTTTTTACTCCGACTTGTATAAATAGGTCGGACGGGAGATACAACACTCGAAATACTTACTTGCTAGCTCACCTTGTGAGATCTCTCAATTTTCTGATAACAAGTCGTAGTAACCCAACTACTCTTCCAAAATCAACTATTCTGGTCTTACCACTTTCCTTGCTTCCCTCCCCAAAACCAACCCATTCTCCTCCACTTTATGACCGAAGCAAGTCTGGAACGGAAATTTCTTGGTTTAGGCCGGACTTGTACAGATTGATCTCTCGAATCTAAAGTACTCCCTTGCAGTACATTGTTTAGGGTTTAAATTATTTCTCACCTGTACACCCGCAATTACCGAAATCAGCAGAAACCATTTTCACCTACAAACAATAATGATCCGTAAACCATATGTATTTATAGTATCATACTACACATTAATTCTCCCCCTTTTTGTTAATATAAATTGGCAATGGTACGAAAACTAGTGGGATCCTCATGAAATTTTCACAGAGATACTTCATGACCAAAAGAATACCTTATCAAATTATTTAGAAGCCATCATAAAGCCGAAGCTAAATGCATTCATCAAGGAGTTTATAAAGATACAAGATAACCCCTAATAATTCCATAGCCGCACTCCCCACAAAGATTTGTCACTTAAGCACAAGTTCAAAATGAAATCTCCCCCATAGAATGCCATTCCCGAAAGAACAACAAAGGCGACCTTGCTTTTAACAAGAAAATAAGGATTTATTTTGGATAAAATAAAATCACATGAAGACATGAATTTGTATCCAACATATTCAATTGAATTAACCACAAGAGAACCCGTGATTAATGAAATCGAAAAATATAACCAAATTAATCACAAGAAAACCCACGATTAATTTAATTGATATACACAACCAAATTAACCACGACGTGATCAATTCAATTGGTCATGCTCGACATAAGCGAACTTACGGAGCAGCAACTAAAATAACCAATGCCATAAAAACAATGCCATAAAAGGCTTTAACTTTTGTAATGTCAAAAATTCATTCTATATTCTATCAATACATTCATACCGACATAATAGAGATAACTTTTGAACAAGTATGGGATAGTCACGGGTTCACGGACATAAACAACATATCCATAACAATTTGCAATATATAAAATCATAAAGATTAAGATTGCAAAAATCATCTTCAAAAAACTTAGAATTTAAATAAATAAATCTAAAAACATTGAAGATGAAAATCGTTGGACATAGCTATGTGTACTCACAATAATGGCTATTCCAAACCCTAGTTATTCTTCTAAAAACAAGAAATAAATTCTCTAAAAGAAGATTTACTAGACATAATAAAAAACAACTCTAAAATCAACGAGCCATCACCAGTGACAATATAGGGAAGGATTATTCAACATCTTCGTCATCAGAAACCATAAGAGTGGCTTGAATCCTATCCATGTCATTCTTGATATCCGGAAACTTGGTAGCAATTACAAGTAGTTGCTCTTGAACACACCTTACTTTGGCATTGATCTTACAAACATCTTTGTGAATTTGATAAAGAAGATTCATGGAAGAGGAATCACATGAGCCATCAAGTGTGTTGAACCTTTGTCTCTTGCAAGCATTCTCCTTCATGAGATTGAATATACAAGGGCGGATGAGCTTGGGATAACCGATGGAGTTCCCAATTGGATCTATATCGAAAGTACGACAAATTCGCTCAATCAAGCAAGGAAATCCTATCTTCTTGTTGGAGGATGTCATCGACACCATTTGAAAAATGATAAAGCCACAAATGTCGAGACTTTGAAATTCCAACACAAGGAAATAGACCAATTCCGCAAACTCACGACTCCAATGAGAATTCTCAATCATGGAGGGACAAAGATTAGATATTCCAAGTTTAGCAAAAGACGTCAAGGCAAGACTAAGATCATTGGTAGGAAACTTACCTTCATTCCAAGATACACTCTTACCACATAGCCCAATGGAGATGGTTTCATAAGAGGGACGTTTATGACAAGGTCTTGGAAGAAGATAATTCCCAAGGGGAATATTAGTAATCTTTGAAATTAACTCTCTAGTTACATGAATCCTTTGTCTATTAACCATGGTCATGAATTCCATGTCATTAAGATTAGCATCATGGATGTTAGCATAGAAGATTTTTGTATGAGTGTCAAAACCTTCACCAAGACCATCAAAGATGTTTCCAAGCTTGAATTTTTCAAAACAAACTAAATCCTCTTTATGTCCACTAGATAAATCCAATTTCTTTTCTAAAATAAAACCATTGGATGAAATCCATTCAAAAACCTCAGCACATGAGTTACTAACAAATCTAATCCTAAGAGAATTTTGATCAATAGATAAAATCATGTTAGGAGAAGAAGAACTCAAATTTTTGAAATTCCTTTTGAAACCTTGAGATTCATCATGAGATCTAGAAATTGGAAAGAAAAACAAGAGGAAATCACTTACTTGGAATGAACCTTGAACACCCCTTTGTCTTATTTTCCTCCAAGGAATTTAATGGAGGAATTTCATGAACCCTAGAAAGTTCACGTACGCGGTGATGGGATGAAGCGGAAGGTGCGCGTACTTCTTCTTTATATACCCCACTAATGGGCTTTGACACGTTTATGAACCGCGACCCATAAAAAGGAATATGGGATTTTCTTTGATGTTCGCACATCAAGGTTGTGCATCCCGTGACAACACAATTTGTGAGAGGAGACGGATGCAGTAGAAAGCTTATTCGAAAATCCAAGAAGGATAGAATAACATTTTTTTAACCCAATTGTACACAAATCAAACCATTTCTTGCCCCATCTCAAGATATATATATATACAAATAGGGTAGAGCCAGACTTGTTACCAAGGGGCACTATGTGCAGAGAGACTTTCATGCACTATACCTGGTTGATATTTGTGAGCAGTGCCAGTGATATAATCATAGTAATGATGATCATCAGGGTCACTAAAGAAGGTTTTTCCAATAACTTGAAACTGTGTCAACAACATGAGAACTCATTGTGTTGACAACAAGTTTAGTTCGTACACCTTGATTGCAAGGTATTACTTGTGCCGAAACTTTATCGGATCGATTCTTAAACTTAACGGAGTTAAGTTTTTCTAAGAATCTAAAAACGCTTTCAAAAGCTCTAAATATATCTTTGTCAATTGATCCATCACGATAGTAATCCTCAAAAAGATTAAGAGTTAATCTACTTTGAGATTCCATATCTTTGAGCGTAAAGAACGTTTTCTCGGTCTTTCTTTCTTTTTAATTTTCCTTTAGATTTTTTCTCACCATCTAAGTTTTCCAAAGTCTTGGATGAATAGAGATTATCATAAGACACAAGAGGTTCTGTCCGTAATAATCTTCGAACAATCTTTAAGGAGTTCTGGCGTGCGTTACAGATGCCAAGAGAAAGTTTTCCAAAGAAATTTCCCATAGGGCAAATTTTTAAGGATCAATCAAACACAAACTTATTAGGTTTATAGTGTTTGCCTCGCTTTCGATACCAATTCAAAATGCGGGGTCTAACAACCACACCCAATAATTCGTTTGTAAATGAGAGGACTTACTCCAATACACTTTCTAGAGAATCAAGTAGACGGTCTGACTAAATCTAGAGTAAAGTATATCAAAGATTTTAATATCTCTAACTCTTAATTCAACCTACAATCAAGCAAATAAAAATCATGGAGCCCGATTGAATATAAGAGGAGTAACTTGAATCGGTACCAAAGACCAATTTTCAAGTGTCAATCAATGTAAATCAATAACCAAAGGTTGGATATTCTAATTGATTGATCATAATGCACAACTGTGATATTTCAATTATATAACAAAATATAATGCGGAATAGAAATAACACGGACACCCGAATTTTGTTAACGAGGAAACCGCAAACGCAGAAAAACCCCGGGACCTAGTCCATATTGAACACCACACTGTATTAAGCCGCTACAAACACTATCCTACTACCAATTAACTTCGGACCGGATAGCGATTGAACCCCAATCAATCTCACACACGATTCAAGGTACGGTTGCGTTCCCTTACGTCTCGATCGCAACAAGATATTATGCACTTGATTCCCTTAGTTGATCTCACCCACAACCAAGAGTTGCTACGACCCAAAGTCGAAGACTTGATAGACAAATCTTTCTCACGTAAAAGTTTATAGGATTGAATAAATCACGACTCCCAAAGAAATACCCAAGAGTTTTTGTTCCGTCTTTTGATAAATCAAGGTGAACATGAACCAATCGATAACCCGGACTTATATTCCCGAAGAATAGCCTAGAATTATCAATCTCCTCACAATAATCTTAATCGACTAGCGAAAGAATATATTGCGGAATCACAAACGATGAGACGAAGTTTTTGTGATTACTTTTCTATCTTTCCTATCGGAGATATAAAATCTCGAGCCAATTATTCTTATTGTACTTAACAATATAGAAACAACAAGATCCGATCACGCAACTACAAAGATAACAGTTGGGTATGGCTTCAGAATCCCAATGAAGTCTTCAAGTCGTTAACCTACAGGGTCTCGAGAAGAAACCTAAGGTTAAAGGAGAATCGACTCTAGTTATGCAACTAGTAACACACAGGAGGTGTGGGGATTAGGTTTCCCAGTTGCTATAGTTCTCCTTTATATAGTTTTCAAATCATGGTTTGCAATCTAAGTTACCCTGGTAACAAAGCATTCAATATTCATCGTTAGATGAAAAACCCGATTCTCCCAAGATAATTTCTTTCAACCGTTAGATCGAACTTAACTTGTTAAACACAAATGAACTGTACCCTCATTTAGATTTATGTAACCATACCTAAACGTGTACACCATGTTGGTTCACAAATAGTTAACCGAGGTTAGCCATATGATTACTCTCATATCAACCTTATTCATCTTAACCATAACTAGTTCAAATGACTCAAATGAAACTAGTTAAAGAGTTGTTCAATTGCATAGAAAGCACAATTGAAACCAAATCGGTTTGATTCACTTGATTCAATCATGAACATTATAGCCACGTTTGCAAAGATTGCATCCCTTATGATTTAAAATGTTTAAGTCCATGAACTGACCGATTTGACAAAGTAACCAGCTTAATTATGCATACGGGTATGCGTACTTAAGCAACCAGATTTGATTTTGTTTAGTTTCCAAACTTAGCAGAAATTTTCGGTTCAAAAACTTCCGCCAGTATGCGTACGGTACGTATACTTAACCTGTCTCCTTCACCAATTTCGTATACACACATATGCATACTCTTGGCTCCCTTATTTATAGATTTATACACTAATGCGTGAACACACTATATATTCTTATATCCAAAGATGGTTACATTCTCAACTCTTTATTTCAATCATTGAAACATTCTTCTATAATGATAATAGTCGTTTTCACACACTATTAACATCAAAGCAGTTTTCAAGATATTGAAATAATCATTATCGAAACATTCCAAGCCTATATCAAATAATTGTATCACACAAACCATGTAAGATGTTACTTGGCAATTTTCTCATGATATAAGATGAACTTGGTTGAAGCAAAAGCTTACCAACACATATTTCGAGAAATATGTAAGCGAGATATACTCAGCTCGAAATCTCAAATGTGTATAGAGAAAACTATATCTTAACACGACTTATGTCTCAATATAGGAGATAGTAGAAATAGACTTTCCAAGTGATAGATGAGTTCAAGTATCCACATACCTTTTGTCGAAGAAGTTCCACAAGCTCCCCTTAGTAGTTCTTCGTCTTCATATGATGAACTCTGTGAAATCTAATCTCAAATACACTATCTATGTCCTAGTCCGAGACATCTATAAATAGGCTAGAAATCAAGACTTATAGTTTTGATCATTAACATTGACAAATATGCTTGAGATAGCAACGCATGCGAGTTTGACCGAGCAGTGCTCTAACAAATAACACTCCAAAAATGGGAGGAATTCCAGTCGGCAGAGCAGGTAAAAGAAAAGGCTAAGTCAATATTTAGTCCGTCGCGAATGGGACCCACCGTGGGAAATAAAAGAGTAGCAGTCAGACCCAAAGAAACTCAATTCAAGCGCTTCTCTCGGCCAGAAGGAGGGCATGTTTATCGCTTATAGCAATCAGCCGGGGAAGTCTCTCAACATCAACACTCGTGTGTTATGTATTCAATAGATGAAGAAATGGAGGAGATGACCCCGATAGCGGAAAAGCTACAAGATGAAGCGGACATATTGATCTCAGAAGAAAAAATGATGAAAAGATTACCCGAAGATAAAGTTAAGGTCGACCCGACTCTTGATGGTTTAGAAGAAGTAAACCTCGGAACAACGGATCATCCCTGTTACATGCGCATTAGCAAACACCTGCATGAAGGAGAGAGGGAGCGAATGATTAGCTTGCTCCAAGAATATTAAGATATGTTTGCATTTACATATGAAGAAATGTCTCTGGTTTAGATAGTAATTTAGTCGCGCACAATCTGAGCGTTTCACCCGAATACAAACCAGTCAAGCAGCGAAGTCGTAATTTTTCGAAAAAGATAGAGCTCGCCATCAAGGAGGAAGTGGAAAAGTTACTCAAAGCCAAATTTATCAAACCAATACAACACCCGGTGTGGTTAGCTAATATCGTACCGGTAGCCAAGAAAAATGGAAAAGTTCGATGTTGTGTTGACTATCAAGACTTGAACCGGGCGAGCCCCAAGGATGATTTCCCAGTGCCGAACATAGATGCAATGGTGAATAATACGTACATGCATGATATGTTCTCTTTTATGGACGGTTTCAGCGGATATAATCATATCAGGATGGCAGCGGAAGACGCGCATAAGACAGCCTTTCAGACACCATACGAAAATTTCTATTATGTTGCAATGCCCTTCAGATTGAAAAATGCCGGGGCAACTTATCAGCGGGCGATGGTGTCTATTTTTCATGATATGATACATCAAATAATGGAGGTATACATAGACGACGCCGTGTTGAAGTCTAGAGCGCAAGAAGATCATACAGACCACCTAAAACGAGTCTTCGATAGATGCAGGAAATATCACTTAAAGATGAACCCTCTCAAATGTGCTTTTGGCGTCACTTCCATAAAATTCTTGGGATTTTTCGTCACGAATAAGGGCATCCAAATTGATCCGGCTAAGGTAGAGGAAATAACTACTATGAGGCCACCCGCAAACGTAAAAGAATTACAAATGTTTATTGGAAGAATATCATACGTCTGGAGGTTCATTCCAGGGCTAGCTCAATTGCTATTGGCTTTCTTTCCATTGTTGAAAAAGAATAAAATGTATGAGTGGGGAGCAGATCAGGAGCACGCTTTTCAGAAAAACAAAGAATGCTTAATCAGTGCACGAGTTCTACGTTCACTAATCAAAGGCGAGCCTCTCTATTTGTACACGGCATTCACTAGTTTGGCAATCGGAACACTGCTAGCTCAAGATCTCGGCAATAATCAGTTATGTATGATTCATTACATTAGCCGAGGCTTCAGATACACGGAGTTTAGATACTTAAAGGCACAGCAAGCGTGTTTGGCGCTCATATACGCTACACAGAAGTTGCGATTGTACTTGCTCATTCATGAGACCATTGTGGTGGCAGCCGCAAATCCGATTGCTTACCTAGCCACGAAGCCAGTCTTATCCGGAAGAACGGCTCGATGGTTATTACAACTATCCGAGTTTGAACTAAAATACCAGCAAACCAGAGGAGTTCGCGGGCAGGCATTTGCGGACCTACTAGCCGCATTTCCGGGAATGGGTATGATGGAGATAAGTGTATAAATACCGGGAGAAGTCGCGAAAGTAGAAGAAGAAGAACTGTGGGCCATATTCTTTAACAGATCATCATATAGGTCTCATGGAGGAGCCGATATAGTTTTCGAGACACCCAAACAAGATTAGTTATCGTTCGCATTCAAACTCGACTTTGAGTGCAGCAACAATGTGGCAGAGTCTGAAGCACTAATCCTGGGGCTGCGCATGGCGGAAGAGCTCAACTTAGGTGCGGTACACATAAAAGGAGATTCAAAATGAGATTGAATCACGGGTAGGACCACTAATCGACACGCTGATGCATTAGCCACCCTAGGAGCAAAAATGAGATTGAATAAGGCGGATGAAGGAACAATGGTAGTCAAGAAAAGAACATTGCCAAGCACATGGAAAGAAGACGCGGCATTTGAGCAAAAGGATGACTAGAGGTCAACTTACATCGAGGACCTAACCAGGAATGCGGATGAGCAATTGTTACCTACTAAGGTATTAAAGCAATTTGTCATGGTACGGGGAGCATTGTATTATCGAACACCCGGAGGAGACTGGTAGGCTGAGAAAAGTGATTGCCTACAAGTTAACTGCAAGTGCACAGTGCCTATTGTAGGCAGGTCAAATACAGGTCGAATCCACAGGGATTTGGGGTTGTGTAAAGTTTATTTCAAGGTTTCACTAAACTGATTTCTAAAGGAGTAACACAAATATTGGCTTGTTTGGGTGTCGATACGACTAAATGGAGTTGTGATAGCAATTCTAAGGCAACAAGTATGTTGTGAACAGATTGGAGAGTTACTAGGATGGTCGAATCCACTCTCTAATCCTATGCTAAGGCAATTCAACTCCTCATTGTGTCTTGTACCTTCCCTTGAAGGTCTCAGGTGGATATTTGATTAACTAACTCCCCTCACTCACCCTAGTATCAATGGTCTTCTTACAGTACCATTGATCACAGGTAAATTTAGTTCAACAGCTAACTATATTCCTAAGCAATACAAACAACAAGAACAATTTGAGAATTTAATTAACTTCACATTAGATCAGGGGGTTTCATCTACACCCTAGCAAATTAAATTAGAACATCATAAGAGTAAGTAAAACACAAATTAAACTCTAGCTTGGTGCACTGGCTAATCCAGGCATAAGCTTTTACATACACTCCTCAACCCTATTTATACCAAGTTCCCTTTTAACACTCCAATTCGGAAATTAAATGCAAACCCACTCACCATCACTGCTTGAATTGGTTGTCCCCTCATTAATTCGTCTCTGCAACTCCATTAAATTGATTGTTGGGGAAACCCTAGCTCTAACTATCTCAAACCTAGCTTCTAGGGTTATGGGAGAAGCTATGAAGGAGATAGCTAGACCTAGAGAGGTGGTGAAGGCGGCTGCTGGTGCGGCTGTGGTGGTTGTGGTTGTCGGGAGAAGGAAATGGTGGCGATGGTGTTGGCTCTGCACTGGTCGGGGAAGAAGAGAGATGGGGGTTCTGCAAATTTCGGGAGAGAAGAGATGAAGTGAAGGTGAGGATGGGGGGTGTTTGGTCGATGGGTGAAGGGGTAGGTGGTTTCGGTGTTGGGCGGACGCAGCGAGTGATGATGTGAGGGATGCAGCGACCGTTGGATGCGGATGGGTAATTCAATCTTAACGGCTCAGGATGGGACGGGCTTGGATTCGGGTTATGGGTCGGGCCTTGGATTGCTCAAGCCCATATCTTTGTAAATGGGTTGCTACTTGTTGGGTTGCAACTGATGCGCACGCGGGCTGTAGCTTTCTGCTCCATAGTCGCTCGTCTCCAATTTTCTGCTCTTTTGGCTCCTTAATTTCTCCAAGCTTTATTTACTACCTAAAAACACAAAATTAATTAGCACAAGTATTTATTCTTGAAAACAGAGAAAATACAGAATTTGGGATAATATCTGATTTCTAAGCACAAAAGATGAGTTAAATGCCAATAAAAAGGTGTAGAAATATGCAATATTTGGCACTCATCAAATACCCCCAAGCCTGAATTTTACTTGTCCTCAAGTGAAACAGAAATTAAGAAATCCTAACTATACCACTGTCGCTGGTCTCTCGAATGCATTTAGCGTATGCACTAAGCCTTTAAACCCCTAGGTGTCCCTAGTGGACGAGTTGTAGTCTCGTGAGGGTTTACCAGAGGTGTACCATAAAAACCTTCTCCAACTTCAGAGCATCAAAGAGTCTCAAGCATCCAAGGAGCTATGAGGACATAGAGTTTCTTCATGCTAGTAACACGAAGTTAGAACTACCAAAGAATGCATTCTCATCCTTAAGAGTTGAGCGAGAAATAACCATACCATATGAAAGAATTCGTGTTCGAGAGTGATCACAAGCCTCGACTTCTGCCTCACTATTAGGATTTTATGATAATTGCACTCAAAAAGACCGCTTTTTTAGTCTCTCATGTGTGCAGGCAGGAATAAAGAGAGAAATCCTGCACACGTTGAAGGTGAGAAGGATAACCTTCCGAATAATTTACGGAGACTCCACAGAATTGTGGACAAAAAGAATCTTTTTCTGATGATCTCTAAGAAAGGAAATCAACCATTAGCAAGGATGGGAGTACTCACTAACCTTCACATCCGATCGGCAATTAACATCACTCTCACAGCATCCATAGAAATGTCTTCAATCTTCGGTCTTCAACTGTTGATGACGAACTTCTGAACTTCACAAAAACTTGACAATTTATAATTTTTCTCTTCAATTTCCTTGTTGCTTGGAATTTTCTTCTTGGATTCTCTTTCTTTACCATGGTGGTATCAAAACTAAACTAGGAAAATAAACTACAATTTTTTTTTTTTTTTTTTTTTTTTTAATTACTTCAAATTATACATGAAATGAAAATAACAACAAAAATAATGAAACTACTAACTCCATGGATGAAGGACTTTATCACTTAATTCTTCACAACTTGTATTGTCTTGATTTTATAAACTTCACTAATTCTCATCTTATTTTCTTTTCTTTGAATTGTTGTATGTAAAACTTGGACTATTTCAACTTTTCTTCAAATATTCTGACGTTGCTCTGCTCGCTGACGATGATGTGTTTCTATGGATCTGTTGATGTTGTTGAGAGAGAGAGTGATGCTAACTGCAAATCGAACTACAAGAAGGAGTTTTCATCTTTAAACGTCACCCTCATGATTGACAAAATTAGCACTCAAGAGATCAAAAATAGTGCTGAAAGTGGTGCGAAGTTGGGTAGCTCACCATTCCTACCCTAATTGACGTACGGTGACACACACTCTAACAGATTTTCTAGAAAGTCACAAAAATGAAGGTCGGTGCCTCGCTTGATGTAAAAATGGGTAGTCTCCACTATGGGTGATCACAATTCTACTACCAAATATATTTGCAGCACCTAATTCGCCCTCCGGCATGGTTAAATCCAACTTTAACGCTCTAATCAATTAAGGAACCCGATTGTGTTCTCCAGTACTTCTAAGTTCAGTTATTTCTGTCAGACTCTCTATGTAAACATAGCTAGAAGCATGCTAGTGACTCTAAGATCTCTAAAAGTTGGAGGTTTTTATGTACATATTTACAAAGAGTTTTGAAAATTTTTGAATTTTTTTTTTTTTTTTTGATTAACTTGACATGAAATTAGGGGTTTGCATATTGAGGCTCATGACCTAGAAAAGGTTCATAATAATCCCTAAAATCATTAACATCATGGTATGTGGGGGGTTCATGTTGTGAAACATGCCCGTAAGCAAGTTCTCTAATTGACTTATGTGATGATTTTTCATTCCTAATGCCAGTCCGAAACCCTGACATGATACTCTCTAACAAGCATTCCTAAACACAATATACATGGTCACTAAGACAGATTCATGGATGTATGCAGGCACAGGGTTTTGCAGAGTTTGGGAGACTCACAGTGATGTAACAATTTAGCTAGCAGATATGTTACTCAATTAGTACAGGGGCATGCACACAAATACCATATGTTATGGCTATCAGACAGCCAGGCAATTCACAAAATAGGGAAGCAATGCATGTGAGATTCCAAGGATAGAGATTATGCACACAGATGCAGGGAAGATAGCTCAACAGGTTGTCAACAGGCTTGCACATGTGAATATGACTTAGCATTCAATACAGGTAGTCACACAGTGCATCTCAACAGGTTTGGTTGACAGAATAGAGCATGCTAAGGTACAAGGCTGATGGTTCAACCAACTCAGTTGATATCAACCAACTCAGTTGATATCAAACTGGGCTATCAGCAAACTTGGCTAACCAAGTTGCAGCTCAACTCAAACAGCTACAGGGGCTGGATCCAAGCACAGGCTTTGTTGAAGCCAAGAAGTCACAGTAAAAAGGCAAACTAATTCAGCCAATTTTTAGTGCACAGAACATACAAAGGCATAGGTTTCAGTTTTACAAAATTTCAGATATTGAGCAATACTCAACAAGGCAGCTAATTTTATCATGCAAAGGCACTACAGGTGCACATATAGTGATGTTCAGCCAGATTTCAACAATGCACAGATCATGGGAACAAGGCTCAGCAATGCACAGGTCAGCAGAGTAGCTAGTTTGTCAGGCAAGCATGGTTCACAGATTCAAAAAATGGCTTTTAAAGTTGTGCACACAGATTCGAGGTGATGTATGGATCAGCAAAATAGCAATGAGACAAAGCTCATGGAAGTGGTGACAAATTCATACATATGCACTTAATGATATAGTTCAGCACAAAGATATAGCACTTTCAGCTAGCATGTATGTAATTCAGATATCATGGAATCACTCAAATGAATACTATAAATTGCAGGGGCTGATAAGGGCTATGTGTAGCACTTGTTTAGCATGCATACTTGGAATATCACACACATATTCATCAAACACAGCAGGGTTAGAAAATGATACCACCGATATAAATCGGGTTTAGGCACTTCCACAATTGTCCTACGCCTTTTTCTTCTCCTCCTTGGGTTTGCTCAGCAGAGGTTTCAGGTACCTGCTAGCTCAACAAAGCAACCTCAGTTCCCAGAATTGAGTAGATGGAGTGAAAATGAGAGAGCACTAATGCTACAATTACAGAATCCAGAGCTATACCTAAAGTACAAATTGAGCCACATGATAACAATAAATGACAACAAGGTGCAGTGATGCTATGGAACTGAAACAACAAGTACTAGGATGCAGATTATGTGAATGCAAGCTACAGATAAGTTATGCTAGTACAAAGAAAGAATTTTTGAATGAAAGTGAGAGCCAAATAACACCTAATACTACTCAAGATTCAGCTAGCACAGATAAGGGTTTTAGCAATTAACACATGGATGTTACAATGCAGCTGAGATGAGATAGAAGTGACAGATCAAGTCAGGCAGGCTTGAGTTCAAGCTAGGCCAGATGCTGAATGAGATAGCAGGTGCAATGCACAGGTGAGACTATGATCCTACAGCTTCCTTTACCTTCAATGGATATTCACAGATGACAAAAGTATACAACTAAGCTACAAATGTAGAGTATTATGAGATGTAAACTAGTAAGAAGTACTAAGAGAATGCAGATATACAACTGAAAAATGAATAACTGAAAAGTAAAAATTATAACTTATGCTACTGGAAATTATATAAACAGATGGCAGGATTGATGGTAACAAAGATAGGCTAACTAAAATACAATAACAAAATGAACAAAATGCAATGAACAAAATGCAATAAAAGATGCAGAAATAGAAAAGTTACACTAGCAATGATTGCAAATATACAAAGTGCAAGCTAATATGTACAAGACCAAGCTGGAAATCAGTAGGATGAAGCAAAAGATTAACAGCACAACACTACCAAATCCCCGGCAGCGGCGCCAAAAACTTGGTAGGCTGAGAAAAGTGATTGCCTACAGGTTAACTGCAAGTGCACAGTGCCTATTGTAGGCAGGGCAAATACAGGTCGAATCCACAGGGATTTGGGGTTGTGTAAAGTTGATTTCAAGGTTTCACTAAACTGATTTCTAAAGGAGTAACACAAATATTGGCTTGTTTGGGTGTCGATACGACTCAATGGAGTTGTGATAGCAATTCTAAGGCAGCAAGTATGTTGTGAACAGATTGGAGAGTTACTAGGATGGTCGAATCCACTCTCTAATCCTATGCTAAGGCAATTCAACTCCTCATTGTGTCTTGTACCTTCCCTTGAAGGTCTCAGGTGGATATTTGATTAACTAACTCCCCTCACTCACCCCTAGTATCAATGGTCTTCTTACAGTACCATTGATCACATGTAAATTTAGTTCAACAGCTAACTATATTCCTAAGCAATACAAACAACAAGAACAATTTGAGAATTTAATTAACTTCACATTAGATCAGGGGGTTTCATCTACACCCTAGCAAATTAAATTAGAACATCATAAGAGTAAGTAAAACACAAATTAAACTCTAGCTTGGTGCACTGGCTAATCCAGGCATAAGCTTTTACATACACTCCTCAACCCTATTTATACCAAGTTCCCTTTTAACACTCCAATTCGGAAATTAAATGCAAACCCACTCACCATCACTGCTTGAATTGGTTGTCCCCTCTGTTAATTCGTCTCTGCAACTCCATTAAATTGATTGTTGGGGAAACCCTAGCTCTAACTATCTCAAACCTAGCTTCTAGGGTTATGGGAGAAGCTATGAAGGAGATAGCTAGACCTAGAGAGGTGGTGAAGGCGAGGCTGGCCAAGGTGCGGCTGTGGTGGTTGTGGTTGTCGGGAGAAGGAAATGGTGGCGATGGTGTTGGCTCTGCACTGGTCGGGGAAGAAGAGAGATGGGGGTTCTGCAAATGTCGGGAGAGAAGAGATGAAGTGAAGGTGAGGATGGGGGGTGTTTGGTCGATGGGTGAAGGGGTAGGTGGTTTCGGTGTTGGGCGGACGCAGCGAGTGATGATGTGAGGGATGCAGCGACCGTTGGATGCGGATGGGTAATTCAATCTTAACGGCTCAGGATGGGACGGGCTTGGATTCGGGTTATGGGTCGGGCCTTGGATTGCTCAAGCCCATATCTTTGTAAATGGGTTGCTACTTGTTGGGTTGCAACTGATGCACACGCTGCCGTAGCTTTACTGCTCCATAGTCGCTCGTCTCCAATTTTACGCTCTTTTGGCTCCTTAATTTCTCCAAGCTTTATTTACTACCTAAAAACACAAAATTAATTAGCACAAGTATTTATTCTTGAAAACAGAGAAAATACAGAATTTGGGATAATATCTGATTTCTAAGCACAAAAGATGAGTTAAATGCCAATAAAAAGGTGTAGAAATATGCAATATTTGGCACTCATCAGAGACCTATCACGTTGTGTAGGAAAAATATAAGCACAAGAAATATTGAGCTGCGTTCATAGGGAATCTTGCAGACAGACAGGAGGAATTCCGTTATATCGTTTGCAGAGGATGGGCGTATACTGGCCGAACATGGCGGTCCAGGTGGCAGTAGTACAAGATAAGTGCGAAGATTTCCAAGCACCTCCGCAGCAGACAGAAGTATGCAGTGTGGAGATAGAAGATTGGAGACAACCGTACATAGACTTTATCCAACACGAACGTATGACGCAAAATAGGCAAGACGCGCTCAAGATCCAGCGGAAATCCGCTCGATATTTTATAAATAAAGGAATACTTTATAGTAAAATCTATGGGAACGCGATATTACGTTGTTTATCACCGGAGGAAGCGGAGGTAGTAATGAATGCGTCTCACAACATGGAACATCATGGCATGCGGAAACTCTTCCTGCAACTTTATGAGGGCGGATTCTACTGGCCCACAATGGAATCCGGCACAGCCGAACATGTACGGAAATGTCTGCAGTGTCAGAGCCATGGACCACTAATTCGGGCGCCACATACGTTGTTGCACAACGTTGTCACTCCTTGGCCCTTTCATAGTTGGGGACAAGACATCATTGGGAAAATAAGTCCAACTTCATCAGGACGACACAAGTATATCATTACCGCAACCGAGTATTCCTCAAAATGGGTAGAAGCTATTCCTCTACGTGACTATTCAGGAGCTACTATAACAACATTTATCAAAGAGTATATCATATGTCGATTTGGCGCACCAATGATTATCCGATCAGACAATGAGACCTCTTTTGTCAACAAAAACGTCAAGGAGTTGTTAGATCAATATGGGATTAAATTCCACACCTCAACTGTCTATTACCCTCAGGGGAATAGGCAGGCAGAAGCTACTAACAAAACATTGCTGAGGATATTAAGTCGATTAGTGCATGATCACCACCGGAGTTGGCACGAACAGTTACCACTTGCACTATGGGTATATCGCATCTCTAAAATAATCTCGATGGGAGCTTCCCCGTATTCCTTGGTATATGGAGAGGACGCAATATTACCAGCAGAAATCGATATTCCCTCAGCACGAGTAGCAATGGCTAGTCTTACTACTCCGGATGAAATCAGCCGATTTTCCCATCTTGATACCTTGGAGGGGCGAAGAGCTAAAGCCGAGCGATTTGCAGATAAATATAGGCAAAGGACAGCGAGATACTATAACCAGAAGGTAAATGAACGAATCTTCTCAGAAAACGATATAGTCCTGAAAATTTCCACGCACGTTCAACGAGATGCAAAAGCCGGAAAGTTTGCCGCGAACTGGGAAGGCCCTTATATGATTATTGAAGCCGCGGAAAGTGGATACTACTATATCAAGCGGATGAATGGATCCCGGATCAACACCCCTATCAATGGTAAATGGCTAAAGGCCTATTATGCATAATAATTAAGTGTACGCTGGATGTCTAGTTATCAATAATATAAGTACTCTTATCTTAACTATGTGTCAAATAAATAGCCCCGAGTCTGTATAGGTTCCGTGCACGACCAATGAAGTGCACCAATAGCCCCGAGTCTGGCTAGGTTCGTGCATGACCAATGAAGTGCACCAATAGCCACGAGTCTGGCTAGGTTCCGTGCATGACCAATGAAGTGCACCAATAGCCCCGAGTCTGGCTAGGTTCCGTGCATGACCAAGGGAGTGCACTATAATCCAATCAATAAAACACATTACAGCCCCAAATGCGGCAAAACACTAAGTACAAACGTACGATAGTCCTGAATACATCTGTATAATAGTATAAAGAATAGTACTATACACGCGGCTAAGATTCAGCAAACATAAAGCCCAAATATGATGGGCAAAAGATACATCCAAATAATGGTTCAGATGAGAAAGTTAAAAGAAGATGACATTTCGAGATAAGACGCCGGAATCAATCCGAATAGCAAAGTTAATACATTCCACCAAATAGCCGGATACACTTACAATATACCAGACGAAATGATTAAACGTGCGACATAGTTAAGAGCCTCGGCCCAATACTTAAGACCTAAGATATAATACTAATATTGAACGCGCGCGTTTCAGTCGTCCACACGCAACAACTAACTCATTCTCCCGATATTCCATCCGGGCCTTGGCATTGGAAAACACTTCGGATGCTTCAGCAGAAGCCAAAGCTGCTTCTATCGAAGGGTTAGCTTGATGAGCGCCTAATCAATCTGCATACAGATCCATTGCGTGAAAATACTGAGTTTGACTTGTTATAAACATATCTTCACAGTCACGAACAAGTCGAACATTTCCAGCAACAGTGGCCTGCAACAATTCTACCTTTAGATCTCTAAGAAATAAAGATAACTCCTCAACGAACTTCTCCATAGTTTGAGTATTCCCTTGATGATCATGTACATATATATATTAAAAAAAAAAATCATCAGGGCAGTACATGAAGCGCCCCATAAACCTCGGCAAGAGCCGCTTCGACAGATCCCACAGAACGTTCAACACGCGCGTTTCAGTCGTCCACACATAACAACTAACTCATTCTCCCGATATTCCATCCGGGCCTTGGTATTGGAAAACACTTCGGACGCTTCAGCAAAAGAAAAAGTTGTTTCTATCGAAGGATTAGCTTGATGAGCGCTTAATCGATCTGCGTACAGATCCATTGCATAAAAATATTGAGTTTGACTTATTATAAACATATCTTCACAGTCACGAACAAGTCGAACATTTCCAGCAACGGTGGCCTGCAACAATTCTACCTTTTGATCTCTCAGAAATAAATATAACTCCTCAATGGACTCCTCCATAGTTTGAGTATTCCCTTGATGATCATGTACATATATATATATTAAAAGAAAAAAAAATCAAGGCAGTGCATGAAGCGCCCCATAAACCTCGGCAATAGCCGCTTCGACAGATCCCACAGAAAGTTCAATGCGCTCGTTTCAGTCGTCCACACGCAATACATAACTCATTCTCCCGATATTCCATTCGGGCCTTGGCATTGGAAAACACTTCAGACGCTTCAGCAGAAGCCAAATCTGCTTCTATCGAAGGATTAACTTGATGAGCGCCTAATCGATCTGCATATAGATCCATTGCGTGAAAATACTGAGTTTGACTTATTATAAACATATGTTGTGACGGCCCGGAAAATTTTTCGCTTCCAGTCGGCCGTGGAGTTCGGTCAATCGGCAAGTTCCAAATTCTCAAAGCTGCCATTTGAGATGCACGGATTGAAAACCAGTTTGTAAACAAGAGTAAAAGTCATGCTATATTATTAAACATAACAAAAGAAGTTTCATTTACATAAACCAGTTAGCCAAAAAGTGTGGAATACAAGATATGAGACATGAAACCATTTGAACATGACCCACACTTACTAATAATAATACTATTTTTACAAACAACAACTTCGATAAGAAACGATAGTATCAGTTTTCACAAACTAAAACAATAGGAAAAATACAATATCCTTTTTCACAAACCAACCCAGATACACATGTATATACATGAACACAAAGTGATGTACTCACTTTGACCCCAAAGCTCAATGCACCAAGCTTAAGCAAGCTTACTACCTCAAGCCGACCTCAAAATCTGTGGAAAACAAAACAAAACAAAACAAAAGGGTGAGCCACATCCCAATAGAGAGTTAACGCTACGATAACACGAGTATAAACAATGCCCAAATACAAATAACGATAAGATATCGGAACGAGTAATGCATAAACAATGTGTTAAGTTGTTGAGCACATCCATATCTAAGTATCAAAGGCCTTGTAAGCCAATACACAATCGAAATCATCTTAAACCAGTGAGTTCGCACTAATCTACTGTGAGGGTCCGAATAACCAACTGTCGAGGTTTATCAGAAAACCACCCTATCGTCCCGGACGATCTTCCACAGGTCACCACTAATATGGATTGCCTCTTATGGGCCCGACAAACTCATCAGTAGGGTTCGTAATCCAGAGGATGCTCAACGAAGTTCATAAATAGTTCACAAACATCGTTAAATACGAGTATCGAACAAATCATCAACACATATCGATTCATAAACCATGAAGGTAACTTACCTTAGATTTTCTCTCTTAAAAAAAGATCATAAATACATTAAAGTATTAAATCATAGAGCTGTGCATAAGCTCAGTATCGACAAATGTACCAAATCAATGAGTTTGTGCGACTAAATCCGTTCTAAACCAAATGCGTTTTAAACCACTTAAACTCATAAATATCCATGGGTTCTTATGCAAGACAACTCAACCAATATTATCATTTTAGAAAATAAAGAAGGCCTGTATTCATGTAAAAAACTACCAGCAAAAGAATATATTCAATATCTCAAAGAACTAAAGACGTAAGTATAAAACATTAATACAATTTTTCAGAGATTTCAGATTACAGAGCCTGTTTTCAAAGAATTGTGTAGAATTCGTTACACAACGAAAATGAGTGTTTCTTGGCTCATTTTGAAGACTAAAACATAAGACTTCATATAAAAATGATACGAAAATTTCGTAAAATAGTTATCTTCATCAAAACAGTTCAACGAAACTGGACAGAATTCACGTTCTACAGAAAATGCAGTTTCGGCAATCTATATTCAAAAATTCGTGCAAAATTCATTACAAAACAAAATTCAGTGAATTTGGTACCGTTTGAAAGATAAGAAACCCCACTTTCACATAAAAATGATAAACAAGGGTAATGAGGTACATAGATGTGTTTAAACATCTCAAACAAACAGGACAGATGTGCAGTCCTTCAGAAAACTCAGTTTTGGTAGTCTGCGATCAAAAATTCGTATAAAATTAATTACACAATGGAATTTAGCAAAATTGATCTTGTTAGAAAGCTGAGAGACTCCTATTTTAAATAAAAATTATAACTAGAAAAAATAAGGTATAATCGGATCTGAAAAGTTTCGAATAAACAGGACAGTGACAAAGTTCTTCAGAGATTACAGTTTTGGAAGTCTATACTCAAAAATTCACCCAGACTTCATTGCTTATCGGAATTCATTTATTCTTGGCTAGTTTTAAATAAGAGAAACCCATATTTTATATGAAAAATATAAATATAAATAATAATTGATGGAACTGGATGATAATCAATCCCTAAAACAGGACAAAAAACTATTTCAGAAATCCTTGAATTGCTAAAAACGGAGTTTCAAGAAGAAATAGAGATCAAAACCAATAAATTACAAGTACCCATGGATAATTTTTAGGAATAATAAAGTTCAAACATCAGATTAGAAGAAATCCCTAACTTTTCATAAACCCTAAACTCAATATCAAGATGAACAATCATGAATTCGTTTAAAACGTCACAAATCCATCATATAAAGTTTCATAAGAGTATGAAGAGGTTTGAATTTCATTAAACATGAAATCAGAGAATTGAAAAATCAAATCAAAAATAGTTTTATGAAGAATTCCCCCTACCATTTGTGCAACAAAATCTTCCAAAGCTACTCAAATCCAAACCACCGATCGAAAGATGTGAATTAAGCTTCAAATCTCAAGTTTTAATTTCAAGTTTTGTGATAACTTTCTTTTCTTTTCTGTAGGAAGAAAGATAATTGAAGAATGAAAATAAGGAGCTGGATTTGTAATTGAAATCAGTAAAGAATACTTAGAAAAGAAAGTAAAAGGACTGAAATACCCTTCCTTCACTTTTAACTCGACACATACACTTGGGAGGTGTCGTTTTATCGCAAATTCATGATTAAAAACTCTATTAACGTACGTGCAAGCTACGGGTAGGCTCATGCAAGGAGAAATATAGTTTCTCAGGAAAAACACAACTAGGTTTCATGCTCCACATTGCACTAATCCTAGTCTTCCAATCCAAATAGATTAGGCTTGCATCCTAATATTTTAAGATAAAGAACGCGGGTATTACATATCTTCACAGTCACGAACAATTCGAATATTTCCAGCAATGGTGGCCTGCAACAATTCTACCTTTTGATCTCTCAGAATTAAAGATAACTCCTCAACGAACTTCTCCATAGTTTGAGTATTCCCTTGATGATCATGTACATATATATATTAAAAAAAAAATCATCAAGGCAGTGCATGAAGCGCCCCATAAACCTCGGCAAGAGCCGCTTCGACAGATCCCACAGAAAGATTCATCCCAATATACCGGAAGTAAGTTGTCAAACGGTACTCGCGGCAATAACCGCGATATTTAAACAAAGCCATATCGGGTAATTTGCCTTCGCTACGAATCTTCATCACACGTTGGTCCGCATCCACTAACCACTCATCCCAACAAGAACTCTCAATACTAAACGTATCACGCGCAATATATAGCACCTCTAAAAGGCGGTTTAGATACTTCATCTCCAAAACCAGCCTTACACGATCAGCCATTGAACAAAACATAAAGGTTTCTTTACTTTGATGAAACAAACAAATTTTTATATAGCCAAGAAAACACAACACCCGAAAAATTGTTCACAAATTCCCAAGACTAATAATTAAAAGCAAAAATAAAATAAAAAATGATAACTCTTTTCAAGAACGCTCAGCTATGAATGAACGACAATGCGCGATGTCTTGATCCAAATACCACATCATCAAAAGCGCTTCATCATATTGGGTAGTGGACGCAGTAAAAGCACTTGATAAACCTTGCGCATAATATCATTAGAAGCACGAGCTTCCCGCGCCATACCTAAAGTTTCTTCATGCTCCTCATATGCTTTGTGCGCCATGTCTAAAGTAATCATCCGATGGGTTTGTAACACTCCCACTTCATCTTTAACACCAACAGGCGAGCTAATTCCAACTTCTTATCGAAAGGATGAACGAGAGCGGACAAGGTACATAAAGTCAAAACACGCCTGCGTAAATTAAGACCTTCCCGCTGAGTGATAAATGCACGACAATCATCAATGGCCCGATCAATATCAGTCACCATAACCACGGAGTCTTGAAATAGCCGCTCAGCCTGATTACGAGCAAGAATCGTGTCATCTAAAACGCGCTGCACTTCAAGAGTCACTCTTACGAATGCATGCATGCTTCGAGCCATCGAACATGTCTCGTATTTCTCACCAAATTATGCATGGGTAGCCGCTCTATTCGCCATCCTGACTTCCCTAAGCATCTCTACCTCGGCTTTTACCAATATTAAATGCGCCAATTCTTGATCATTTTCAAAGGGAGTGGCAAATGTGGGCACGGGAGCCAGAGCCAAAACATAGCCATGTAAATGGCGAGCCATCTGCAAAAAATCACAACTCACAACAAAAGATACTAAAATAAAATATGAAAGATACTAGCTGAGACATCCTGTCTACCCATATTTATAGGAATTGAACATTAATATCATATTAACTACTGCTTAACCATAACGATAAATAATAATAAATACGAATAACTAGATAATCAAACATTGCACAGACCAAATAACAAATACAATCCAACCATCAAAGTTATTGTCTAAACCAAAACAAAAGAAACAACATTGTTCGAATCAAACAAAGAAAGATAAAGCAACCCCACGACAAATATAGGACTACACTCCCAGCGCGGCATATTCCGCCCTATTCTTATCAAAGCGAGTGAGAACCCCTTCAGCAGTGGTTCGGGCGTCCTTCAGCTCAGCAGTAGCTCGACCCGCACTGGTCATACGCCTCCTTCTTAGCCTGGGATATCTGGTGAAGGCGCGCATACTCTTGCTCCAACTCGTTGATCTCCTTAGGCAAAATATGGCGCATGTTATTGCTTGTTTGCACAGCGTCTAGCAAATCTTGTAGCCACTAAATCGGAAATCGTAGAAGCAGATACGTTTGAATGAGGCCTTCCCACCGCCTCAGCTTGACCGGGTCAATGGGAGCCTCCTCCGCATGAGCAAGGCCATCCGCTATGTCCAGCAAATCCTCATTCGTCACGATTAAAGCACCAGCATGCATCCCCTCATGAACGCACATATGACCAAATTTCTCCACTATGCACCGGTAATTAGCGTCTTTGACAGAAGAAACCCAAAACACATGTATTAGCACAAAACGATCATCAACGCCAGCATCCTCCTCCTCAATAACACGGGGATATCGGAATTGAGGGTCTTCCGGAGTATCCATTAGTTCAGCATCAGAATCCACGCCACGCGAGACTTTAGGGATTATTTTGGAAGGCTTATGCCGCTTTTCATTAGCGCTTCCGGACTCACTTCCCTTGGCCCGCAAGTTCGAGCCGCTCCCTTTACCATGAACATTTTCCCGCTTTCCCATGTCCTAGAAAAAGAAATAAGGAATAAACAAACATGCTAAAAAAAATATGATGACGAAATAATGATAACGATTAGCGACGCACATACACACCGGATTAGAATTAGAAAGGAGGTTATAAGGAGAATGAACCGATCGACGTGAAGAGGAAGAAGAGCTCGACGCAGCTGCCTCCGGATGACCTAATAAAAAACAAGAGAAATGAGGAAGTAAAATAACGTATCAAAAAACATAAGAAATGGGGGACGTATATATAGATCACAAAGCGCATTTAATAATTACTACAGAATATTTTGACTGGCACGTGTCGGTATTGAATTCAACAAAGGGTACGTAGTATGAAATACTCACGAGACTTGGAAGAATAAGAACTCGGATCCTCAGCATCGTCTTTAGCCTCACTGACCTCATGAGAATAGTCATGAACAGAGCGGTCCGACCCTGACCCACTCATTGCGCCTAATATATCGGAAGGAGTGTGAAAAGGATGTTTAGGATCCGAACTATCTTTACAACTAGGGGACGGGTAGAGTGCACAATCATGCGAGGTGAAATCACTTCAGAGCCACTTTTGTTAACTGATCGGCCCAGCTGACGCTCAACACGTTCGATAAATGAACTAGAGGAAGGCAACCCTATTTTTGGAGCCTGCGGAGAAAGCGCATGAGAAGTATTAGCAGAGCAAGTGGAAGGTAACCGCGCAATAGGTAGCACAACATCTTTTTTCATCTTTTTAGCTAGTCGATCAGCCCTCCACTCGTGGTGAGGTAGATTAATATACTCTTCAATAAAAATGGACATAGGTTTCTATCCAATAGGCGGGGATCTCTAAAAGAATATAAACATAAACTGATATAAAATGAACAAAGGAAAAAATTTGACTAAAAATTTAATTAAAAGAATATAACACGAACCTTAACGGGCGGGGACTTGACAAGAGGGAGCTCCAACGGTTTCATCGTCGGAGGGCGCCTTCTCTTCTTAGATCCGGACAAAGGGGGTAAAGAGCCGCCTTTCTTATCCTTTTGAGGAGACTCATCACCCGGAAGAGGATCCTCTCTAGTCAGAGCCAGAGGAGCATATGGATCCTTGAGGAGAAGGTTTCGCACAAGCGGATACACGAGCCATTCGAAGAGGAAACAAAACGACCCTTGTTACTCGAAGAGAGTTTATATTGTTTGGGAACTTCTATCCAAATCGCTTTCTTTGCTATTTTCTTAAATTATGCTTCATACGACCCGATGCATGTAAAGAGAGGTCACAAAGCTCCTTGAAATCCTCTCTAGTCGAGAAATGTCCATTTCAAGTCTCAGGAGAGAGCATATGGATCCTTGAGAGAGAAGGTTTTCTTATTGGTGGTCACATTCCTATTAACGCCATCACGATGGAAGATGGATGTAGAGCACGAGCCATTCGTTGGTAACACTCATTCGAAGACCCTCTTTAGAAACAAAACGATTGATGATTGTCAAGGGAAGATTGAGAAGGACCTTTTCTTGAGCAATTGGTCCTCTAGCTCATTAGGTAGATGGATGGCAGTGCAAGGATCGGGAGGATTATAAGGAACCCCTTGATCAAAATCGAGATCTCGTGATTAAACGAGCAAACGCGCCAAGGATGCGGTCATGGAGAATGAGAGTGTTGCAATTGTTATACGCCTCACGACGAAAACTTTCCGCCATGAAACCGGGAAGCTAGTTGAAGCTCGAATTGAAGGAGACCCGATGGCAAGGTGTTCTTGAAGTGTGCATGATTGGATTTCGAAAGATGAGTGATGTGAGAATGCCATGGATGAGGTTGTAGGAGCTCGATATGAAATTGAGAACTGGTATAGTTGCTCATGGGATGAATGTTGGTGGATTGCATTGCGCTTAAGAATGAGCCCGAAGCTTTTGTTGAGTTGCGGGAGATTGTGGAGGAGACATCCTTCGGTTTTGTGTGCAATGCCCGGGTTGCAGCAAGGTATAGTCAACTTGCTTGCGGCAAAGCCCGTGACTTGAAGTGTGCATCGAGTTGATGTTGCGGTTTTGATGGCTCCGAGCTTAAGACAGAAATGGACGGGGGAGGTATTGCGGGTGTTAATGGCACAAAGAAAGTGGTTGACTATTATGTTGTTGTTAAGCTCAAGATGAGCTGATGCTTGAACTAGTCAAATGGTGAACCGAGATTGTGAAATGACAAAGAAGCTTACATGGCCATGGCGGAGGATATGGGATAGAAGAAGGCGAGCCATCATGGCTGGCAATGCACTAGATATGCACAAGGATGGTGCATCACGCAGCTTTGGCTGCAATGGCAATTTTGAAGGCTATTTTTATCTGATGACCTCACGACTTGGCCTCGACCGGGTTTCGACCCGATCCGACTATGAGTTGATCCGACCCGTTGACCCGATCCGACCATTGACTTTATTAAAAAGGTGGTCGACAAGGCGGACTTTTCCATCAGAACCGGAGCGCCATCCTCGTTTGATTTCCGACCCTTCCTACAATACCGATTTTCTTCATTCCAACTTTGCCATATTTTCTACATGGGTTTCTCTCTCTTATGGGCTTGGTGGATTTTTATCTAATGGACTTTGAAGGCTTGACCTAATTTTGGAAGGGAGGAAAGGCTATAAAAGAGGAATTCTACAACTTTTGGAAAGCATCTTATCTCATATCTTATTCTTGGAACTTTGGAGAGCTAGTTTTTGGTTACGCAACTAGGGTTTGCTTTTGTTCATCTTCTTCTTTATTCCATTGATATTTTGTGATGAACTCCATAGCTATGAGTAGCTAAATTCTCTATTATTGGTTAAGGATGTAGTCCGATTTCTAAAACTTGTGTTTGCTTTATGTATTAGTTTTCTCTCTTGATTATCGTTCAATTCTCTACGGTTTTTATGATCACATGATTGAAGTATTGTGATAGGATTATGGTGTTTGATTAGTTAAGTGGCCAATTAATTGAACTTGCATCTTAGTCCATAGCTATTTTAGGGTTTTTCATCAAGCGATAACCTTGAATACAAGTAGCATGATATGTTTACGGTTTGTAGTGATACACTCTCGTAATCATATGTAGAGTTTGACCATTGTCCGAATTGTTTTGTGCAACGCATGACAATTGCATTGATTAGCCTATTTCGAAACTTAATGCTCCTAGGAATTGAACTTGATTAGCGCAAGGCGTTAGGTTATTCTTTAGGTAGAATTCACATACGCAGCCCTAATGTGTGTGTTGATGAACTTGAGAAATTTATAGATTATCTTGCTTTCTTGATTCTCTAGGCTTTTGATAACACAAGAGATTAAATCGTAATTCTATTCATATATGCAAGCACATGTCTAAGATTGAAGATGAATTCATTGACCAATATCTCTCTCCATTGATTACTTTCTACAATTTACTTTGCTTTTAATTATTTTTATTGCTACATAGAAATAAGAAATCCCCCCAATTGGTTACTTTAAGAAATTGATTACGAAATAACTACAATTGCCTCTCTGTGGATACGAACTCTTTCTTATCACATACTTTAGGAAAGTGAGTTGAGACTTGATAACAAAACTATAATGTAGAGAACAGGTACTGCCATCCTGGTAGGAGATGGGATTGAACTCGCCACCCTTATCCATGAAATCCTTGAGCTTGGTCTTAGCAGGAAAACCCTTTTTGTGATAAAGAGCCATCTGAGGATGAGACTGAGGTACTTTTACTAGACGTTTAGAACCATCCTCCTGAGTGATTTCTTCTTGCCGCGAGAGCGCAAGGGGATTCAGCTAAGGAGGCTTGTATAAAGGAAAACGTTCCCAAGTCCACGCATATGATAAAGTTATCGGGCAAGAAAGTTTCTACCTCATGAGACCCATCCACACGAAGAATGTCACGCGCCAATAAATACAAATGATTATACAAGCCACCCAGAACATGGGAGCAAGTGGAATTGACACACCGGGAGACATCAAAACTGCCATAGGGAAGAGTTCGTTCTTGATAGTGTCAAGGGGATTGTGCTCAAATACATCATGTCATAACCAAAAGAGAAGAAAAGCCGCTAGTTCCGCTCGGTCTGATTCCCCTTCACGATGAGGTACGCCAGCTCGTTCGCCGGAAAGCAAAGGGGCCCAATACTTGATCCAGCAAGAGTAAGAAGCGCGGCGTTTCCCAGTCTTGGATTTCTGGCTCTTTGCTACCTCCATTTCTTTTACATCGTCAGATTCCTTAGCGACAGCGGACTTTGAATGAGCCTTAACAGCGAATGATGTAAGCTTGGGAGAAGATCAAACATTGACTGAGGGACTATGCGCGACAGACGCAACGGCTTTGCCTTTTCTTCTGCCCCCTAAGTCATCTTCTTCGTCCGGAACTTCAGCTTTGATTTCCTCAGGCAGCTGGAATGTTATAGATTTCTTCTTGGCCGCAATCAAATGATCGCGAAGAATCTTGTCGCTCGGATTCAAAGCTTTAAAAGCGCAACAATCATCGAAGCATTTATCACCATAGATGGGTAGGCCAGTAAGTTCCACCACGTCTTCCAAGATCGGAGTCACCTCACCCTAAGAAAATAAAAACGTATGAGGATCGATGCCCCAGCGCGCGCACAAGCGGACCAAGCTATCATGATCGCGCCGGACGTACCTAACCTTTGAAGCGTTTATAGAAGCTTCTAAGCCTAAATACTGAATAGTCCTCTTATGGTCAGGATTGGAATAAATGTAATCCACCCATGGATCGCTGGCAACAGGAGATTCAGCGGATGAATGTAGAATGGTCGAGGGGAAAGTGTAATCTCCCCTATGAACTGTTAGGCGAGTCATCTCCTCCGAAGTGGCTATTGGAGGTACATCCGCTTGAGGGAGGATAAGCCAACTCTCAGACGAATATGGAGGAAATGGGTGAGGATTTAGCATGCGCGAAATCCAATTGTCATCAGTCGGAAATAGAGTCGAACCATCCTCCGCTGCAGGCGGTCGTAAGAGATCTTTGAGTCGACAATTGCTCCTTATTTCGTCGAGTGTGTAAGTTTCCGATCTAGGAGGCACATCGCGATCGGACGATTCATCATATCATAGAAATATATATGAACCATTTGAAACAAATTCGGTTTGGTTTGTAATAGTACAAAGTACTTATACAAGAACCAATTCATGAACATAATGCCACGTTTGCAAAACAAGTTTGCATACCTTATTTCATTAAAGTTCCAGGGACTTTAGTTATCAAACTGAGTTCGCAAACAAACCCGAGTTCATGAGTATGAATTTCATACTTACCGAATTTAGAACCTAACCACTGTGTTCGCAAACACAGGACACGAACCACAATTCCGGACTTTGGCCTAGTGTTGATACATGAAAATAACCAATCCTAAAATGGATTGCCCCATAACCTATTAAAGGTCCTTCTAGGATAGAGAGACTAGGGTACTAGGCCTAAACCACAAGGTTGGGATAGTCCTAGCCCATGAAATAGGGTATTAAATTAGTTGGGCCTTGGCTCAAGGAAGAAAGAAGAACCTCTTGGGGTTTGTTAATAACTTGAAGAAGAGGGAAATGGTAGTTTAGTAATATATTAATCTTATGGGTACTTATCCATAAGAGGGGAGAGGGACATTATTATAAAAGGGGAAAGAGAGTATGCTTAAAGGACACAATTAATCCACCATTAGCTCTCATAAACCTCTCTACACCTTGGGAGTACTTTCTGTGATTAGGGCTAGTTCCTCCTTCCCACATTTCACCCATCAACACCTAGCCATGCGGTTCGCAAACAGAGTACGTGAACAACAGTTCATGACTTAGCCTTGTCTAGGCGTTCGCAAACAGAGTACGCGAACAACAGTTCCGGACCTTTTCACAGGTAAACCCGTCCGCAAAAATAGTTCGCTAACAAGAGTTCCGGACTTGAACTAGAGCTACACAGTTCGCATACAAAGTATACAACCTGTGTTATATCCAGGCATTGGTAGTCGTTCTAAAATTCTCATTTAATCATTGAAACATCCTTAGAAGAAAACAATGGTAATCTTACACATACCACTAGCTTCAAGTAATTTTCAAGTGATTAATTGATCAATACGAAACTTCCCAAGTTAACATCAAATGATTGTCTCACACGAATTATATAAGATGTTCAAGGTAATTTTCACATGATCATCTTGACTTAATATTTAGTTTCCAATAGATAATTGGTCTCCAACTAAACTCGTCAAGTAGATGATGAAGTTTAAGCTAAAGCTAAAAGCTTTTGTAGATGGTGGATTTTCAACAAAGGCTAAAATCGTAAACCCATAATTATATGAACTTCTGATCCATCAATCAGACGCGAGTATTGAGACACGGGTCTCTCATCGAACCTCTGACTGAGAATACTGTCTCTCAGAGTACATGCAGATATGTAGTCTCTCGGCTAGACAACAACATATATGAATTGAGACACGGATCTCTCATCGAATCCTCTGACTGAGAATAATTTCTCTCAGAGTACATGTAGATATGTAGTCTCACGGCTAGGAAACAGCATATCTCATGAATACTGAACACTTCAGTAATTATTTCTATATAGTGTCACAAGATGGACGGCTCCTAAACAGCTTGCTCTGCTAGTATAGAGCGATAACGTCTTCAGGATATAAACAACGAGTTTACCCTGACTATATAAAGGATATGAAGCTCCAGCAAGATCATATCAGGATAATTAATTCTCCTAGACATCTTGCTCTGCTAGTATAGAGCCATAAGTTAATTATTCCTAAATTCTTGGATTCATCCATTGAATTTTCGAAAATATTCAAATATTTTCGCAGTATTTCATTACTGCAAACCATGGTTTTTCCCAGCAGAATTCCATGGATTAGTAATAAATATTCAACACACGGGCGTCTGAGCTACCTCCGAGTAAGCCCCGATTTAAATGGTGCAAGTGTATTCAATGACGATGCACTAACAATCACTGTACGAACAAGTATTTCAAAATACGACGAGACGATGAACCTATGCAAAATAGAAAGGAAAATAATAAATAATTAAAAATTGACCAAGGCGCTGGGAGCATGGGCCCGCTGACTGGCCGGACGTGTCGTGGTCAATCCCACGCCAGTTTCATATTTTTATCATATTTTTTGTTATTTTCCTTGAGTTCATGAAAATCCTTTCACTTGAACAAATATCCTTCGTTTTGAGGAAACTCCTCAGTTTCATGGTGTTTCCTTCACACCAAGGAAATAATATAAAATTAGGGAAAATATGGTAGAGTTGTGATCATTGGCCAACCGGCCATGTCTTGATCCCAATCGGCCCCACACCTCATAGTTCCTCATTATTTTATTATTATTTCCCTAATCTCATGAAAACTCCTTAACCTCATGGTATTTTCACAAAACCATGAAAAATATAATATAAAATTAGGGAAACTCGTGGGACCGGGCCCAAGCCGGCCGGCCATGCCCTAGCCGGTCCCACACGTCCCTTTATTTTATTACTATTATTTTAAGGTTTCCTTGATCCCATGAAATTCCTTGATTTCATGGTATTTCTCTCAAATTATGAAAATTCCTTCAAATCATGGAAAAATACACAAAAATTACATAAAATTAGGGAAACGCACGGACCGGGCCTGACCAGTCCGGCCATGCCTCAGCCGGTCCCACACGCCCTTATTTTATTATTTTTGAAATTATTTGCTTCCTTGATCCCATGGAAACTCTTTCACTTTAAGGAAACTCCTTAATTTCAACAAACTCCTTGATTTCATGATATTTTCATAAAATCATGAAAAATAATATAAAATTAGGAAAAGGCACCACGGGACCATGGTCACTGGCCGGTCGGCCATGCCTTGGCTCAGCGGTCCCACGCCTCATCATCCCTTTATTTTATAATTATTTTCCTTCATCTCATGAAGTTTCCTCAGTTTCAGCAAAACCCTGATTTTGTCATATTTTCTCGAATGGATGCTCAATCGCACGCCTTTAAAAATATCAAAATTCTCAGGACTAAGACACGAACACTTTGGTGACTTGAGCATATTACCTTGACCGACCAAGGTTGGCTCTTTGGCTTGCAAGGAGCCGGTCCCTCGTATTTTCACAATTTGACCTAATTTCATATTGGGCCCAAACTCTCTCCCACCGTCCCTCTTGAATTCTTCCTGAGTTTTACTCTCGGGCTGTTTCCACCTCCCGAACGAGCTTAAAACCTAAATATTCCCTCGATGGGAGATAGGAAATTCTTTTCCATACAGAATGGAGGGGCGGACCATCAAAATCCGAGTCCGTATGAGAATTCTACATCAATTCAAGTAAAGGGCGCTAATTAGGGTTTCAACCAATCTGGGGATTGCTCAAACGATCAATATTTGATCCCGTGACCACCCAGGGCCGGTTTCATGACCCCTTGGTCGGTCCCTCACCTCTTCATAATTAATTAGGTTTTATTACCTAAGGTTCAGACAAGCATTTTCGAATAAATGATTAAACCAGCATTTAATCATTCTTTCATCAACAATTCACCAACTCTTCAAGAGGCCTTGGTATTTTCTCACACGAGCATATGGGAGTTTCATGGTCGACCCACGGTTCCATGGAGCCAATTCTCCTTCATTCCATGGTTAATTTTCAAATAAACCATCAATTGGTCATCAATTGATCAAATTAGGGTTTCTAAGTCCAAGGATCATAATTCCATATTCGAACACTAATAACTTTACGATCTCATGATCAGTATTCCTATTAATTATGCTCGGTTCAACTACCAGTATTTTAATTAATATTTTATTTTGGTCACGCTGCCAATAATTCATCGGACGAGTGACACTTGCTCAGACGAGCAATATTTGCTCAAAACAAGGAATATTGATTCAACTATTAATATTCAACAATTCATCTAATGAGCAACACTTGCTCACCTCAACGTGAGAATCACATCACCGTCTCAAAGAGACACGTTCAATTCATGAGTTTGAAACATTTTACAAAATCATGTTCAACTCAATACATGGACTCATCGTCCCATTAAATCACGAAGTCAGCAACTGACTAAACTAACCACGAGACGTCAATCGTGTCACTTGGGGGGGGTATCAACTAGGGTTTTGGTCTGGCGGTCAACGGCATGTGTGTTCAAACACACGATAGAATGTGAGCAAGTCGTGCAATCAGTTGAAGGAGTTAACAAATAGTGGATGGAAAATCAACCAAGTCTCCGCACGATGAGAGCAACTCGGTTTCAAACACGATTTCCATTTCCCCACTCTTTGATTCCATCAATCTGTCACACTTCATGGGATCATGGTGTCTACAATTCCAAAGAATATAAATAAGTCTCTGAATCATGATTGAAATAACAACGACAAGAACAACAACGATCTCACGTCTCACAGACAACACGAGATCAACAACTCATCAATTGAGCAATTACTCTCAACTGAGCAATTTCAATCATTCATAACTTATCATATTCAGAATTCACAACACACCTATAATCTTTGATTATCATTGATTCCACACATTTCTCAGCTTCCCTCCTACAGATCGACCCATCCTCTATTGTGGCCGAATTTACTCTGGAACGACCATTGTCTTGGTTTAGGCCGGAGTACTACTGATTGATCTCTCGAATTCAAAGCACTCCCTTCTTGCAGTGCATCTGTGTGAGGTTGAACATTTCGCTTGGTTCAAGGAGTCTCCTCCGTACGGTCGTCTCCTCAATTCCGTAAAAACCAGCAAATCGTTTTCCCCCATCTACAGCTTCCAACACGTATTTCGAGAAATATATAAACAAGATAAACTCGCCTTGAAATTTCAAATGTGTATAATGTAAAAGTCTATACAGCTATACGACTTAGTCTCTTTAGAAGATAGAAAAGAATAGAGTTCTGAGTGATAGATAAGTTTTAGTCTTCACATACCTTTTGTTGATGAAGTTCCTCCAAGCTCTTAAGTAGATCTTCTTCAATTGGTGAACGTCGTGAGGTCTAAAGCCCAACTACACACTTCTATCCTAATCCGAGACGTAGCTATAGTAGACTAGAAATCAAGTATATATAGTTTTGATCAACTAAACTTGACAAACAAGCTTGAGATAACAACGCTTGTGAGTTCGACCGAGCAGTGCTCTAATAACATCTTATAACCTTAGCCATATCTCAATGATAAGGGCAACCTATTTAGCCAAAAATAGATGTGATTTATCTGACACCTCTCATATACACTTGCCAGGTATAAATTTAAGTTAATAGTTCATAATTATTGACTAAGGGGTATTACAAATATTTTAGCAAAAGATTCTTAAATTGAATAGTCCATTCCTGTTTATCAAAAGTCTAGTCCTTGATGGGGATGGAAGCCTTGTATTTCTGCAGATTAAGATTGCATTTCTTAACATTCCATGGTCCCTTCTTGAGAACTTCTTCAGCATCGGTTTTTGAGTGTAGCTTTAAAATGAAGATGTTTATATCAACTGCACAGACTTTTTCGTTTTATAACTTTTATCTCTTTTTTAACATCTTCAGTTGCAATAGGGTCGACATAAAAGATCTTTCCTATTAAACTGGTACTTCATTCTTCGGAAGCATTCGAGATTTCTTTAGCCGATCCTACTCTTCTTCTCATTAGTCTTGCTCAAATATCATGGATGTTTGCTTGCTTCATTTGGTAAGGGAAGAGTTTTGGTTGTTTGATGAAGAATTTATTATTGGGTTAAGGTTTCTAATGACTTTTTTTGCAGTAAATGGGTTAGTACGATGAGGCTTTGGAGCAAAACGCTTATAAAGAAGTTTACTAGGATTATAGTAACCATAATTAGTTACTATAAGAATATTTTCATTAATGTTTGTTATGAGGATATTATTAATATTCATAAGAGAATATACGATAATTGACTCAAAATGAGTCAGTAGAGCGAATTCCGACTGGTCTGGATAGCTTCTAAAATCTCGGAGTGATAGAGGAGGAAGTTTAGAAATTTTTAAATTTAAAATTATAACATGGATTGAATCGGTAGCACTGAGTTAACTCATAATTCCGACTAATCTGGATAACACTGAGACAAAGTTGTCTTGATAATCCACAAATTCATCACTTAAATCATACACATGATATAGAGAATAGTACTGAAATATATTTTTAGGCGCCATCATGATTTTGATGGGTTGCAACACTGTTGTTAGGGAGATTGACAACACTGTCCACATAATTGTAACAACACTGTTATTATAAGAAAAATTAAATAGTCATGATGAGAGTTTTAATACGTGAAAGACCTTTGAAGAAGAAACAGAAAAAGAATTGCATTAGATTTGAATTGAAAATTTTGAAATTGAGGACATATGCAAATAATTTTACTAAAGAATTTAATTCCAAGAAAGGGAAAAAAAATAAATAAGTTAATTCCTGATTAAAGGAAAAAGAATTGAGTTAAAATCAATTTGCAGTAGACATTAGATGATCAAGAAGGAAGAAGAAAGAAAACTGCATACCAATAGTGGGTTGGTTATCTACAGAGCGGATTTCAAAATTTGTCCGACACTTTATAATATTCCAACCAGAAAACAAAATTTGCTTATTGAGCAAATGGACCGAACAACAAACTATATAGTGAGCCATGACATAATATAGTGAGTCATGGTCCTCATTCCTAAAGTAGGCAAGGGCGGCTCTCTACACCTACTGGCTAGAGTTGCTTAAGTTATATTTTTAAAATGCCAAAACAAGTATGTGTTTTTCACTAGTAGACATGTTGGACAAATAATCCTTACTTGATACCAATTAAGTGAATAAATCAAAAACCTGATCAAGAGAATGGACAGCTGTGGATGGGGATATGGACGAGTTCATTAGGTTAGAATGTATATTCTTAAAAATACATGAGAACAAAGGTAATTAATACTACTAATGTAGATGCATGTGGACTGTAAAACCATTAACAAGTAGTTACTGTTTTTTTTTTTAAATAAACTCAAGTAACTGTATATAGTCTATATTCTTAATAAAATGTAGATGTGGACTGTAAAATCATTAACAAGTAGTTACCGTTTTTTTAAAGGGTAGGATCCGTTGACATGGTTATAATGACATAATCTTGATATTTTAGCGCCATTTTTTTTACCAAACTCAATGGGAAATGAATTTGAGGCTAATTTTTTGATGACATGTTCTTCTTATAAGTCTCTACACTCCCACCAAAAATGAGAGCATTCCTAGATGTATAAGACCACCATCGACCATTTTAAATATCAACCGTTGAAGATTAACGGTTGAAATTAAAATTTGTGAAAGGTGAAGTTTCGTATTTCGAAATTCTCTCATTTTTAATAGGAATGTAGATTTTTATACGAGGAATATGTCGCCAAAATACTAGATTTAAATTCATTGCCGGTTGGGTTTGGTAGAAAAAATGACAACCATGTCAACAGATTATGTCATTATAACCATGTCAACGGATCCTTCCCCTTTTTTAAATAAACTCAAGTAACCATATTCTTAATCTATAAAATAAAATAAGTAGACTTGAGTAGATGCCTCGTCGTCGTCTTAGAAAACTAACGGATTCTTGGAAGTATCTACCATCCATTCCATTCTAGTCGTGAGCACCATAAATAAGCAAACTGTGAATCATTTTTTATTTGATTGAAATTCTTAAGAACTACAATTTGACAAATATAAATCAGTTATTTGCGTCTTCTTAAGTCTTACACAGCTCACAAACTACAGTTCTATCATAAGGTTTGTACTCGCAAGGTGTCCAAGAAAATGAAAGATCTTTGAGAATCTCGTTTACTACTTAATCTTAATCACTCTATATCTGTTGAACTACATGCATTGCAGAAAGTTCAAAAAAGAAAAATTACTCATTTTTATAGGTCGAATGAACCCTCCTTAGAGCTTTCTCGGACGGTATCCAGCTACACTGACTACTAGCCTACTACTGGAAAAATGGTTCCAGTTTCAGTGTAATAGACAAGCGCATCTTCCTGGGCCGGCCCACTATTATGTTTGCAATCACTTCCTTTTTGAGAACCGTTTTCCTGGGGACTACTCAAAAATGGAGGGGGACTACTTTGTGATAGGAATGTCTACCCTATACTTATAAGGGGTGTCCTAAAGTGTGGAAATGACTAACCTACCCTTAACCTAATTAAAATTAAAACTAATCTAATAACTATACACACAGATATATATATATATATATAACCTAATCTAAATCATTAACAAAATAAAATCAAAAACAAAATCAAAATCAAAATCATAACAAATCCATTACTTTTAATTTTTCGCAAATCCGTTAATATTAGAGGGTTCATTTCCTTCTCTTCTTTCTGCTTCATCGTCTCGTAGTAATCATCAAAATGAGTTGAAAATGGAAGTTGCAGAGAGAAGTTCGGCTAGGAATTATGTGAAACAGTCTTTCGAACTAGTCGAACTCAGCTTTAATGGAGTTTTTTCTTTCAGAGAAAAGTTCGTTTACCTCGCAAAAAAAAAATTCCCAGCCGAACTTTTAGTTCGGTTACGTCGCAACTTTTTTTTTCCTATACGAACTTTTAGTTCGATTACGTCGCAATTTTTTCTCCTAACCGAACTTTTCTCTGAAAATCTATATATTGAGTTCGGTTACGTCGAATTTTCTTTTTCCCGGCCGAACTTTTAGTTCGGTTACGTCGCAATTTTTTCTTTCCTAGCCGAACTTTTCTCTGAAAGCAAAAACTCCATTAAAGCTGAGTTCGGCTACCTGTGTCTTCAGAACCATTAGCCGAACTACACTTGTTGATGATTTCGGCTACCGGTTCTTCAGATGTCATAGCCAAACTTTATTTCCATGGTCGAAGTCAGTTTATAAATTTTTCATTTTTTCGAAAGTTTTTGCCAATTCAAGCAACATTACTAAATTTGAAGTGTACCTAAGTACCCAAAACCCTCATTTCGAAATCATCCATCTTAAAAACAAAAAGAAAAAAAAAACCTTCTTCTCAAAAATTATTCTTTTAAAAACACCCAACTAATTAATCAAACCTCACTAATTAATCATTACACTAACACTAATTAATCATTACACTAACTAATTTAATTACCAAGGGTAAGTTTGGTATTAAAAAAAAACTTAGATAAGGGGTGACTCATTATTACTTCTAATATCCACCCAAAAAATTGAAGAGTAGTCCCCCTCTGTTTTTGAGTAGTCCCAAAAAAAAATGGTTCCTTTTTAACCACTCTATCAGCCTAAAAATAGACAGTAGTTAACAGAGAGTGGAATAGGGAGTGATACTCGATTGTGCATCTGCAATCCTGTTACTCCCTAGATACTTACTATACCCTTTATTTGTTAGTTGTTGAAGTTTCTAGAAATATGACATTCCTGTTTTAGTTTAATTCTAGCTAGCTTGAGAGTCAAGCTTGCAAGGTTTCCTAATCCTAAGCAGATTCTTAAGTTAGGCCTCTAGTTACTTGTTATACTAGGATTACCTTATTGAGGATCCTTGGAAGTCAAGTCTGTAGCTTATATAAATAGGCGTTGAGGGTGAGCTTGAATATATACGAACTTAGAGAGTTTTTGGGAGGTAGAATACAAGTTATAGGGAGAGTCTTTTAGTTCCTGTGATCATCAATTGGTTCATAGTTTTGTTTCGATTCTCTTGTAATAATTCTATCAATATAGTTGATCGTAGCTGGTTTTGAGTAGCTATCGTACACAGTTGTGTAGCGGTAGTGAAACACAATTCTCGTGTCTTTGTTTTTTTTCTGTTTTGTGTGCATTCTTCTTCTTTATTTCTACTTGATCCAAAGAACAAGTTATTGGTGGAATTACTCTGTAATTCTCAACAAGTGGTGCGGTGAGCGTGGAGAGGATCTTTGTTAGAAGTAAATATGGCTGGCTTTATGTCTGGTGGAGGTTATTCGAAGGTGCATGGATTTCATATCATCAAATTCAATGGTAAGAACTATTTCACGTCATGGCAGATGGATGTGAAAGATATTCTTGTTAGTTTGAAGCAGTATAAACCTATTCTGGGAACACCAGCAACGTCATCAAAAGATAAAGAGTTTGATGAAAGCAAGTGGTCTGAGCTGGTTTTGGAGGCGTGTTCAACTATTCGTCTGTGTTTGGCAAGAGAGATATCACACAATTTTGCAGCTGAGACCGATGCAAAGACGTTGTGGGATAAGCTTGCAAAGCTCTACATTCAGAAAAACTTAACTTCTGAGCTGTACTTGAAACGAAGACTCTATGCTGTTAAGATGTCTCCTGATAAGTCTTTGGTTGATCATATTAATGAGTTTAATAAGATCTTTACGGACTTGTCTAATATCAGTACAACCAAGATTAGTGACACAGACAAGTCGATGATATTGTTATGTTCTTTACCTCAATCTTATGACACGTTTGTGGATTACCTGTTGAGTGGGAAGACTGAAGGAGAGAATACTTTGGTCTATGATGATGTGGTTGCGGCTTTACAAGCTAAGCCAGTGAGGAATCAGGATACTACAAGTGAATTCCAATCTGAAGGTTTGTTTGTTGAAAAAGGTAAGAATGGTAACAACAAGAAGTTTAAGGGTCGTCCTATTGTTAAAAGAACTGACATTGAGTGTTACTACTGTCGTAAGCCTGGTCATATTAAGGCTGACTGTCCCAAGCTTAAAGCGAAGGAAGAGAATCTGAAGAAGTCAAGTTCGAAGAGTGTTGCTTCAATTGCAGAAGGCTGTGAAGTTTTAGAAGAACCATCATGTAGTTTTGATCAGGAGGTGCTAGCTGCCACATCAAAGAGTTATCTTAATGATGGTTGGATGCTTGATTCTGGTGCGTCGTATCATATGTGTCCTACAAAGGATTGTTTCACTACTTACAGAGAAGTGAATGGTGGTACTGTTATGATGGGCAACTCTAATGCCTGTAAAACAATTGGAGTTGGTACTGTACAAGTTTGCTCGCATGGTGTTACTACAACACTTAGAGAAGTTAGACATGTTCCTGATTTAAGAAAGAGTTTGATATCTTTAGGAGTACTTGAATCTCTTGGATACAAGTATGTTGCAGAGTTTGGATTCTTGAAGGTGTACTACGAAGGTAGTTTGAAAATGACCGGTGCAAGACATGGCAATCTATATTTTCTGCAAGGAGATGTAGTTGGTGGTGGAGCTATGGTTAGTGAATCTGTTGATGAGAAACAAATAAAATCAACACGTTTATGGCATATGCGACTTGGGCATATGAGTGAGAAAGGTCTGACAGTGTTGAGTAGTAAAGGCTTACTAGGAAATACAAAGATTTGTAAGCTGGATTTTTGTGAGCATTGTATCTTTGGTAAACAATGCAGAAACAGTTTTGGTACTGCTGCACACCACACGCAGGGTATGTTAGATTACATCCATTCAGATGTTTGGGGTCCTTCTCGTACAGTCTCTAAGGGAGGGAATAGGTGGTTTGTGACCTTTATTGATGATTTTTCAAGGAGAGTTTGGCTTTACACCATGAAGCATAAGAATGAAGTCACTGAGATATTTAAAAAGTGGAAAACTATGGTTGAAAAACAACTAGGTCGTGTAGTTAAGAAGATACGTTCTGATAATGGTGGAGAATACATTGAAGACCCATTGAAGATGTATTGTGAAGAAGAAGGTATCGTTAGACACTTCACAGTGAGAGGTACACCACAACAAAATGGAGTAGTTGAGCGTATGAATCGCACATTACTTGAGAGATCACGGTGCATGTTGTCTAATGCAGGGTTAGACAAAATTTGGTGGGCTGAAGCAGTTAATACGGCGTGCTATTTAGTGAACATATCACCATCTACGGCTATTAAATGTCAGACACCTATGGAAGTTTGGACAGGTAATGCAGTTAACTATTCTAACTTGAAAGTATTTGGCTGTCCTGCTTATTTTCATGTCAAAGAAGATAAGCTTGGTGTTAGAGCTAAGAAAGTAATCTTCTTAGGCTATCCAGAGGGTGTTAAAGGATATCGACTATGGTGTCCTGAATTGAAGAAGTTCATTATTAGTCGTGATGTGACTTTTAATGAGGAAGTTATGCTTGACTCAAAGAAGTTTACAAGTTGGGATTCTCAAATTGGTGTTGAGGAAAGTAATGGTGATCAAGATGACTCATTGCAGGTGGAGCAAAGAGTTAACAGCTTATCTACTACTAATGAAAAAGAGATTGACATTGAAAAAGAAGTTGAAGTAGAAGATGAAGTTGAAGTAGGGGTTCCTGTGGAGGAATCAAAACAACAACAAGATGTTACAATTCCATCTTTAGTTTCTCAAAGAGAGAAACGTACTATCAAGGCACCTGTACGTTATGGTTGGGAAGATGACGAGCAGAGCAATGCTTGTGCATTCTCCATTTTTGAAGATGAACCGATAACTTTCAAAGAAGCTATGAGTAATACTCACGCATTTGAGTGGAAAGCAGCTATGGAGGAAGAAATGGATTCTCTGTACAAAATAGAACTTAGGAGCTTGTTAAGTTGCCTAAGCGAAGGAAGACGATTGGGTGCAAGTGGGTCTATACAGTTAAAGATGGAGTTCCAAATTCTGACGGTATCGTTAATGGTGTACGATACAAAGCAAGGTTAGTAGCTAAGGGATATGCACAAAGAGAAGGTGTGTATTATAATGAAATTTTCTCTCCTGTTGTTAAGCACACTTCTATCCGAGTTCTGTTAGCTTTAGTTGCGCAGTTTGACTTAGAGCTCGAGCAATTAGACGTCAAGACTGCATTCTTGCATGGTAATTTGGAGGAGGACATATATATGTCACAGCCCGTTGGTTTTGAAGTTGCTGGTAAAGAAGATAATGTATGTCGACTTCGGAAGTCATTGTATGGCTTGAAACAATCACCACGTCAATGGAATATGAGGTTTGACAAGTTTATGATGCAGCAAGGGTATACACGAAACAAGTATGATCAGTGTGTATACTTGAAGAAACTTCCTGGTGGAAATTTTGTTTATCTTTTACTCTATGTGGATGATATGTTAATAGCTGCAAAGAACATGTCAGATATTTACGTTTTGAAGAAACAATTGAGTGAAGAGTTTGAGATGAAGGATTTAGGAGCAACTAAGAAGATATTGGGCATGGAAATTTCTCGAGATAGATCAAAGAAGAGACTGTGTTTAACACAAAAAACTTATCTTGAAAAGATTATTAGTCGCTTTGGGTTACAAAATGCTAGAGCAGTTGGAGTTCCATTACCACATTCAGTTAAGTTGTCTAATGAGTTGTGTCCTATCACAACTGAAGAGGCTAAGTATATGTCTAAGATTCCCTATGTTAATGCAGTAGGATCCTTAATGTATGCTATGGTTTGTACTCGGCCAGATATTGCTCAAGCAGTGGGTTTAGTCAGTCGATATATGTCTAATCCAGGGAGAGCACATTGGTTCGCAGTTAAGGGTATTCTAAAGTACTTACAAGGAACTTTAGATGTGGGTTTGTTGTTTGAAAAGAAGCACAAATTTGAAGTCTGTGGATTTGTTGATTCAGATTATGCTGGTGATCAAGATAAATGTCGTTCCACGTCTGGTTATTGTTTTACCATGGGTTGAGGACCTGTTAGTTGGAGGTCAATGTTACGATCGATGAGTAGCTCTGTCTACTACGTGTTTAGTATATTGCTTTTAACAGAAGTCATTAAAGAAGCATTATGGCTTCGTGGTTTAGTGAATGATTTGGGAATTGTGCAAACAGAAGTAACTGTGTATTGTGATAGTCAGAGTGCACTTCATCTTGCAAAGAATCAAATCTTTCATGCTCGTACCAAGCATATTAAAGTCCGTTATCATAAGATCAGAGAAGTAATTGATGATGGAGAAGTTAGTCTTCGAAGATTGATACTATTGACAATCCTAAGAGATATGTTGATTTAAAGTGGTTCCAAAGATTAAGTTTGAGAAGTGTCTCAACTTGATCAACACTGTTCGTTGTTAAGGCTTTTACAGGCAAATTTTTAAGGCTACGGTTATTTGGTTCAAGCTCAAGGGAAACATCAACAAGGTGGAGAACTGTTAGTTGTTGAAGTTTCTAGAAATATGACATTCCTGTTTTAGTTTAATTCTAGCTAGCTTGAGAGTCAAGTTTGCAAGGTTTCCTAATCCTACCTTAGCTTAAGTTAGGCCTCTAGTTACTTGTTAACTCAGGATTACCTTATTGAGGATCCTTGAAGTCAAGTCAAACAAAACAATCTTATATAAATAGGCGTTGAGGGTGAGCTTGAATATTATAAGAGTGCTTTAATTTCCAACTCAAGTTTGGTTTTTACCAACAAAGTAGCTATCGTGGAAGATGTTATATTCCCACAAAAATCTTGAGATGAGCGGGAATAGGAAATCAAGAAACATGCAACTGGGCCGAAAAAGGAAGAATAATCTTGCATTAGAAGAAACCGAGAATTGTGACATCAGTCAAGCACGGTTAGTTGGAAAATTTTACCATGACAACCGAGAAAGAAGGAGGGAACAAAAATCGTTAGAAATATTAATGAAGAATATGAGAGGGTGCGTATTTAGAGCCGAGAGACATTCCTTCTTTTATTTCAAATCTCAAATCTTAAGAGATCAATAGAAGGAGGAAGGGAAACAATTGGAGAAGCCATGCGCAGTTCCATTGGTGATGGGAGGAATACCTCCTAAGTGCAATCTTCCGCATTAACCAACATCTCTCAACATATCAAGGCTTATATGAGATGTATATTCATGATGCTATCAAATCTCAAGCTAATAGGAGAAGTACTAAAATGGTTTGAAGGTCATCATCATTTAACACGTTGTTAGATGTATTAAGGTTGAAACTCAAATAAGTTACAGGAAGAGTACATTGCCTTAGAAGAAAGACTTGAATTCTTATCCGCGAACACAAGCTTCGAATCGAAGCTTGTCACTAATTTAAATACAGACAGCACTTCGCAAGGACAGCGGGCGGGGGAAGGTTTTAGCAGCCATGGAAGGCCAAGAAGAGTTTGAACGAAAGGACTACTACAAATCAGTTAAGAATAATAAGATTCAGAGTTTCCATCGATTCAAACAAACGATTGTAGAAACATAAAGAGAATTATTCTCGTTATTGATAATTCTATCACTTCTACCATACAGAATAGTGTGATTTGTATTGATTGGAACTAATCCTAAGCAAGGTTTCCTAATCCTAAGCAGATTCTTAAGTTAGGCCTCTAGTTACTTGTTATACTAGGATTACCTTATTGAGGATCCTTGGAAGTCAAAGTCTCTCAGCTTATATAAATAGGCGTTGAGGGTGAGCTTGAATATATACGAACTTAGAGAGTTTTTGGGAGGTAGAATACAAGTTATAGGGAGAGTCTTTTAGTTCCTGTGATCATCAATTGGTTCATAGTTTTGTTTCGATTCTCTTGTAATAATTCTATCAATATAGTTGATCGTAGCTGGTTTTGAGTAGCTATCGTACACAATTGTGTAGCGGTAGTGAAACACAATTCTTGTGTCTTTGTTTTTTTCTGTTTTGTGTGCATTCTTCTTCTTTATTTCTGATCCAAAGAACAAGTTCTTGGTGGAATTACTCTGTAATTCTCAACATTATTATATTGCCATCTTGCACATGCACGTTGTTAGATCTCAAATAACTTACTTTGCAGCACGAAAGAGGTCTAACCATTGGTTTTCTTAACCTGGCGAGATTGGGGTATACCCAAACTAATTGGGGTATACCCAATAAGACAAAATAGGGTCATTTTGAAGTAAAACCAAGCCACCATTTAACCTTGTATTTTCAAAATGGCAAAATTGCCCTCGTTTAATTAACACTAAAATTTTGATTAGATTAATTAATTAAGTTTAAATTGATTGAATAGATTAAAACTTATGAATTTTAAGTTATGAAATTTTGTTTTTGATTGAACTTTTGTGGGATAATTTTTGATGATTTTTTTTTTTTTTTTTTTGAGAATATCTCTTGCAACGAAAATGAAGCACACAACCGAAATACTTCTAAAAAGGGGATTGCAAATCATTATATGAAATCATACTCAAAATCAAAGAATAAATCAACACTTTCGGTTCAAAGTATGAAAAGTCGGTAAATCGACTAATGAAGATTATCTGCCGGCCAAAAGTGGCCTCAAGAAGATCTTCATCGTCGACCTCACCGGCAAAAGTGGCCTAAAGTGGACATAGAGATGATCTTAAAATTTATTTGCCGACTTTTGTTTTTTGACATACCCTTCCGGATGACATAAAAAACCCTTTATTTTGGCCGGCAAGGTATTCAAAAATACCCTTCCTCATTTGGCTGTTGAAAAATTTACTGATCACAAAATATTGGTATATGAAAAGCTCGGCAAGATATGCATGTTACGACCTTGCCGACCAAAAACACAGAAATCATAATTTTCGATTTCTAACATAATATAACAATCAAATCACACAACACAATGATGGGTTTGAGTTTAAACATCATTTATAGTCTTCTTTTCGTTGGTAGAGTCAACAATTTTTTTGGAAAATCAAAGTTGAAGATTTTTATATGGCTTTGGTTGATGGAAGATGGAAGATGAAGAAGAAGAGAAGAAGATGAAATGAAGAGAATAAAAACTGATTTAGGGTAATTAAGATTATTAATGGGTAAGGGTAGTTTTGTAACTTACCCATTAGGACTCCCCCTAAAACCCACAAAAAGTGTCCCTTTAAAATTGGGTATACCCCAATTAGTTTGAGTATACCCCAATCTCGCCAGGTTTCTTAACATCATGCAATTAATAACTAGCTAAAATTTGAGATTGCCCATCAGACGCCGAATGATATACATTGAGATTCTATAATGTACACATAAGCCTTTTGAGACGTCAAAGTTGTAGTTGTAGCTAAAATTGGCGGGGAGCTTCCCATCCTCCGCCAGTGTGGGAAATCCGTGTCCAAGATTCTAGGTAGGGAGCCAAAAAGAACATTGTGTGAGGTGAACAACAATGAATAATTTTAGGACGATGTAAAATTAGACGTAAATGGCTAATGGAGGCAATTGGCCTTGCTTGTTTCTTACCACTGCCCTGAAAAATTTTAACTGCTTGGTTACCACATTCAGATTAATGAGGAATTGGACCGTCAAATCAATAAGATTACAATGAAATAAAATCCCAGATGTATCTTGAAAGAATAGTACAATAATAGATATTGTGTCGTCTTCGTTTTTGGTCTAATACGGACCATCAAATCAAGTGGTCCGGTCTCTTTTCTTATTCTGTCAATTTTTATACAGTTTGGTTCTACTAGAATTTAGCAAATACCAAAGCATCAAGTGACTTCAAAGTTAGGAAAATTTTGTCTAGATTTGGAGGATGAACATTTAAAACAGAAGTTGTTGTATTTTTTTGGCTCCAAAGCTCTTATATAATGAAGCCCTATAACCATATTATCGAGTTCAAGGTCTGTAGTTTGTACGACTTATATATACATTCTGAACTAAAAATATGCGACTAACTTTAATGATCAATCACACCTAAAATAAAAGAAGAGTTCTTACATAGCAGGCAAGCGAGCAACAAGCTGCGCCGCAAGCCCTTTTTGAATAAAAAAGCCTATCTTTTTAAAAACAAACTCTCTCAAACCGGGGGTCATGACATTACTGTGCATGACTTTCTGACTCTTTTGAGGAGTCCAATCCACTGATCACTGAAGTCCCTGATATTAACTCTTTGGCTCTTTGATGCCCTTTCAAGTTTCATTTCAATTTATAACACTTCCATGTTTTCTATTTATTTTTGAAACTGGAACACTGCGATGTTTTTCTATTTTAATTTTGGAATACAATATATTCCCCTCGCAATTCTATATTCGCAAAACCAAACATATTCTCACCTACCAATTAATCCACGTAACCAACTTGTGATGAAAGCCACATTAATTATTGCTGAATTGCATAACATCATGTTTGATCAAAGCCATCAAAGGCATATACCAAGATGACATTCATATGAAACATATATAGATGCATGATGCATCATTCGTTGGTGAACGTGTGAGAAAAAGACAGACATACTTATTCTCGTAGATATGAAATCAAGTATAATACCATATCTGAAAGTGGTAGATCCGCATTAATAGGCTCACGTATTCTCATGCAGTAAATGAAACCAGAAAAAGGAAATAAATATACACAAAAATGCGCTAAGAAAGACAAAGGTACTGTTGGGAGTTGACTTCACAGGTTGTGTTTTTGGAGTACTACTGAATCTTTTTGTTCTTTCTAATTACATTAATTGCCCATTAACAATATTCCAACGTAAAACTTGTTTATTACTATTTTTTATACTCTTCACAGTTCACCTAATGAGGCCGAAACAAGCTTACTAGACATACGATGCATATTAATTTTTTAAATGTACCGCAATATTCTCCCAAACGAATGAAAAAACAAAAATTTGGGTTCATATTTTTTAGTGCCAAACAGAGATGCATGTGGAAACTGGAAAGTAAGTGATAGACCTGTTGGTTTTTTTTTCAGAATGCGTAACACCTCAATGAAACTGCACCATTTCCTGTGCAAGTTTGGAGATATCATCCAGGTTAATCAGTTTCAAAAGAAAGTTAAATTCTGTTTTATGCTACAGAGGAAGGTTCGTGCAAACAGAGCTCTTTTGTGTGTATCCGTTCGCCAATGCCAACGGATAGCTGATTTTACTGATTAGTTAAAAAAAAAACGAGTTAGGTAGTTTTATTAAACCAAGACAACAACGAGTAAGATCAAACACCCAGCCTAATTCTGATCCCATTCTTTTTTACTATATGTAAGCTTGCATAGAGATGGATGATTAACAGGACAAGAACAAAACAGTAAAAACAGCACAGTTGACGTGTAAGGAGATGAGAGGATTAACAGGGTATCTTTTCGAGCTGCCATATTAAATAGGTCTCGCAGGATTAGAATAAAAGCCTTGTATTCTAAAAAAGAAACAACAACAACATTATAAATAGCGATGGATTGATAACTGGCAAACTTGCACGTACTGTAGATATGGCGTTGGAACATCGTGAGATCTTTAATTACGTCTGTTAGTTCAACCACATAATGCAGCTGGTAACATGTATTCTTTTCAATCGAATTACGAAAGAAAAATGAAGAAAGAGGGAACTCTTTTTAGGGTTTCATTAATTTTTGATACAAGAAGCTCGTGAGAGTTAGAGTGGGAAATGATGATTTGTAAAGTGTGGGTTTGACCGAATGAAATTTAATATGGAGTTTCATCTTTCAACTTTGGCAGACTGTGTACACGTAAAGGGAATGTTTCCTGCAATATTTGAGTAGTACTAGTTTCCACTTTAATTATCATGTGGTTTAACCAAGTCAAATTCAATATAAATGATAGACGCCAATGAGTTGTATATAATTTCTAGTTATGCTAATTTGACCACAGTACATCAGTAATCAGTTATTTGAAAATTATCAATTCCATAACCAGTTTGGTCCAATTTTAGGGTACACAATAAGTCATACCTCATCCAGATAAAACGAGGCATGACAGGGAATTCACCACAAGCCAAAATATCACGAGTTAACCAGAAAAGATCAAAGTTAAAGGTAGTTTGATGATAAACAATCGTCTTTTCTTTGAGAATGAATTCCTCACCAAGTTCCCTGCCTATACCGATCGAGCTAGCATGTTGAAAACTTTTTAATTATTAAGCATGACCAATCTACTGTGGCATGACGTTAACGCCCTAAGTTATTATTCTTGGTCTCAGTTTTCAAGTCTTTAACCAAAAAAAAAAAAGGGCTTTGATGTATTAAGAAATAGAATTACTCAATAATCAATTTGCTAGAATGAATACTCGTGTGCCTCTTGAGAGCATAGAAAGTCTATAATTTTATACATTAATAAAATTATACTTCTTTCTCAGGAACTATTTGTTGAACACATTTTGATCGATCTGCTTTGGGATGCAACCTAGTTTCTAACTCAAATAGTAGGTTTTAGTTAACTACTACTTAATCTAGCATTTCACGTTCAGTAGTTTATATCAAGAAGTCTGCTACTTAATTTTTAGTACATGTACAGTTTCTTTTTCAACATGATAGGCTCGGCCGCTCGGGCGCTCAGCTGGACTATGGGCATCTAAATTCAGTTAAAAACCATTCTAATATCAATAGAGAATTTGTCTTAACGTGGACTAATAGTTAGACTTTAAACCTATACATAGATAACAGCCAGAGAGCAAGAGAGCCAGAGAGAAAAGAGACAAATCCGTGATTCTTGATCGTATAAAGACATAGTTAGTTCAAGTTTTTTTATGCTCTCTCTGTTTTTGAGTCCGCATCAGAGACAGCAGGGCAGCAATCAGTAGTCAGCAAACGTGATCCCAAACTCACACTCACACTCACACACATGCACAGACTTCCCGCGCCCCAAGTCCCCACTCCTTTTACCCTTACTCTACATTTATTCCTACAACAATTCCATTAGGGTATGATCCATACATGTACATAACATACATACACATAGCCGATACCCCATAGATATAGTAGTATTTAATAAAGACAGAGAGAATAATATGGATAATATTTTTGTATATATTCATTCACTCATCTCATCACAATTATATACTTAGAGAGGGCTCAGCTAGGGACAAACATACAGTAGTACTACTGTTTCATTCATATACCACCACTGATGAGGAAAGAGAGAGAAGAAGAAGAACAAGGAATGAGTCTCTTTATTTAGGTAGGGTTAGGGGTTTCAATTCCTATCTACATCTTCATTTCAGCTTCCTATGCTTGTTAAAAATTCTTTTCGAGATGATCTTTGCCAATTCGATACTCAAACCGACGATTATAGTCGATTCTCGCATGCTGGGGAAAGAGTACTTCAAGGTGAACTTTTGCTGAGAAAAATTGAACTCAATTTGACTTTAATAAATGTGTTTGATTAATTAGGGCTAGCTAGGGTTTAAATTTAAGAAGAAGAAGAAGAAGAAAAGATGAAAGAAAGCACTAGTGCCGAAGGTTCAAATACAAACTTATATGATGATAAGAAAGAGGGTGAAGAAGAAGGAGAGGAGGAGGAGGAAGAAGAAGTAGATGATGTGGTGGTGGTTGGAGATGAGGCAGCAGATGGTGATGATGAACCTACAAATGGAGGATGTTCAAGCAACAGCACAGTAGATGAAAGTGAAAGGAAAGGGAATAATAACAATTCCAGTGGTGTACGACCATACGTTCGTTCAAAAACACCAAGACTTAGATGGACACCTGATCTTCATATGTGTTTCATTCATGCCGTTGAAAGACTCGGCGGACAAGAAAGTTAGTACTACATAACTTAATTTATAACCCTTTAATTTTTCATTAGGATTCCAAAACTAAGTTTCTTTTTGATTGTTATAAAATCCTTGATTACTTTCTGAGCAGGAGCAACACCAAAATTGGTTCTTCAATTAATGAACATTAAAGGTCTTAGCATCGCTCATGTCAAGAGCCATCTACAGGTAATTATAATTTCATTTCTTTCATTTAAAAAAAAAAAATAGATTATTATACATCTTTTCTTTTCTTGTTATGATTCATTTATTACTGATTATATTCATATTTCTTCTTTAAACATTTAGATGTATAGAAGCAAAAAGATCGATGATCGGGGCCAAGGTATATATACAACGCCAAGCCTTAATTATCTAATGATTGAACCATGAAATATAATATCTAGTTAGGGTTTCATTCTTTATATGTAATTCTTATGATTTCTATTGATGAACACACAGTCATATCTGAGAAAGGTAATCATCATCTTATGGAAGGAGGAGATGGTTATATTTACAACTTCAGCCAACTTCCTATGCTACAAGGCTTCAATCAAATGAGACCTACAATGACTTCAAGTAGTACTTTCAGGTATGATATTAAGTTGCTGGAAACCTTGTTATTAATCAAGTATTACTGTAATATATATGCTTAACACTTCGGTGAAACTCACTGAATTCAACTGTCTTGTTTTTATTGTATTGTCAAGCTATGACAATTACTCATGGAGAGGGAATGGGAACTGGATGGCTAGTAGTGCTAGTCCTTTGAGTATGGTTGCGAATAGTAGAGCGAGGCCGCCAGGAATATATGGTTCGGTTGTAGAGAGGATCTTTGGTTGTAATACAAGTACTACATCTACTCCAACTCTAAATCGTAATTTCCATCATATAGGAAGCTCTACCAATTCTTCATCAACTCACGAGCAGCTCAAAAAGGTATTGCATCAACAAGAACAACCATTACCTCCTGAAAATGAATTTCGAGCAAAGACGTTGCATGATCATGAGTCTTGGAAATCCCGGTTCCGTTTATCATGTTCAACAACAGATCAACCAAGCAGCACCTTCATTACTCATCTATTACAATCAAGAGGCATAAATAGATCAGAAAACCCTAACCCTTGCTACTTACAAAATAATATAGGAAGTAGTAGTAGTAACCCGAAAACCAATTCGGTAATGAAAGAAGAAGAAGGAAAGGTTATCAACACGAAAAGAAAAGCTTCGGAGTATCGTGACAGTGATCTTGATTTGAATCTCTCGTTGAAGTTAAACACATCAAATACGGATGCAAGAGATTCATTGGAAGATGAAAATAATGAAGTTGGTAATGATTTATCTCTTTCTTTGTTCTCACCTTGTTCATCCAAGAGGAAGAAAAAGACGTTGAAGGAAGGACATGATGATGGTGATGATAGAAAAGAACATGAAAAACTAGCAAGTACTCTAAATCTGACTATATGAATGAGACAATATTCTAAGTGAGATCTTGCAGTACTTGTCTAATCTTTGAGACAACAAAATAAATAGTTATACAAATAAATTGTAGAAAAAGAGAAAAAAAACTGGTGTCATGAGATTCGTACCAACATTACAAAGTAATAACACCACTTGTTCATCCTTTGTTGTTTTGTATCGTTTTTGTATTTTAATTGCATTCTTATTATTAAGTGATGATGGTATAATGATGATGAAATTTGTCATACTTATTTCTTCAATGGCTGTCAACTGTCTTCTTATAAGTAACTGGAGATCACATTGCATGTAACTGTTCTTGAACTATATTGTTGGTTCAAAACAAACTCTTAATCAGTTCAAACAACCTCATATACACTTAAGAATGTAAGATTTTGGTCTTGAATCACTAACAATTAATAACATTAATGCGAATAAATTAATTAATTAAACAAGAAAACGAGGAAGAACTGATTGTTGTAAGATGGATGCAAGCGTACGATAAGTAGCTTCAGTTGGATGTACAGCATCCCAAAACATATATTTTGATGCGTCTGAACATGCCGGTAATAATCCACTGCATAGGAAACCCATTTCTATCATGCCCGTTCCACAACACCCTTGTCCAGTTACTTCAAACCCTACATCCATCAAATCCAAATTTTAGAAACATATCTGCATTGACAAGGATAAATTAATTTTATGATCCTCGCAAGGAATCTCAAGTACATTAATTTAAGGTTAGGGCTCAACAATTTAGACGATCGAGTAAGCAAGCAGAAAAAAAAACACCATTAGTAAAATAAATCACGATCTTACTTCAAAAATAATTACTATAATTAATGGAAAATGATACACCTACCAACAGATATTTATCCACTGATTTAAAAAATCTGTAATGCACTAATCAAGAATCTATCATGATCAATGGATCAATCGTCTTAAATTAGTAAGTATTAGATAGCTTAGCATAATACATACGCTTAGGCTCAGTTTGGGCCCAAATAGAAGTATGGTCCATAAAGGCTATGATTGGGCCCATGAGTGAACACAAATTCCGTACAGGTAAATTATGGAAAATGTTACTGCATCCCGGCATCCGACTACATAATGAACATGCACCAGTCAAATTTGTTATCGTAGAGATGCCTATAAATGGGTGTAAGCTTAGTGATGCATACTTGTATTGTTATTATGCATTCTAATGAGTGACAGTCTCAGACGGATCATAAAAACAGCAGGATTGAAGAGCGTTACCGTATTTTGATGGATTATTGACCATATCCATCATAGGACCATAACAGTCGGTGTAAGCAAAAATGGATCCAGGAAGTGTAGCTTGAAATCGTTGGATGAGACTCTGAAGCTTTTGGTTGTATGCTTGGGTATCTAAATTTTGTTTTTCAGTACAAATACGCCGAAGGATGTGTTGACCAGGTAATAAACTACCAATTGTCCTCTGAACAGGTAAGCATCCAATTGGTGGCATACCTGATATAACAAACTTCCTTGCACCCAAGGAATGTAATTCCTGTTCATACAACAACAAAATCAACATGTCATAACATCATTATATCAATGACAAAAACGTGCACACCTCAATAAAACACCAAAACACAAAACTCTACATGCAAAATAAAAATTATTTAATTAAGTTTTTACAACCAACTTAACACCATGCCTCCTGGATGGAGTAATTCTGATTTTAAAGTAGAAGAGCGAAATTTTGACAATTTTTGATTCCGAGTATAATACATCCATTCCTATTAACCATGGCATTCCTATTTTATTATTAGGGCCAAAAATAAATAAAATATGAACAAGAGAGCCTTATCATATAAAACTGGAATTTTTTGTCAAAAAAAAAAAAAAAAAGGAGAACCTAAAACATGAATCACTTCAAGTCATGCATAAAGCATCCAAATAAAAAAAAACAAACAAACAAGTTGAGAGAGTGTTATACCTGGACAACGCTCTCTAATCTGTGAAGCAAGAAATCATGGTATTCAGGCAATGAATACTGTACAGTCCTCAAAGGAAGATCATAATAATTAAACACCATATCATTTGTACCAGCACTAATAATAAACAACCCATTCCTAATAATTTCACCACTTTTTTCAGCTCCGGCAATTTTATTAATCTTCCCCAAGTATTCTCTAAAGTACCTTATTTGTGTATCCATATTGATAACACTTGCCGTCTGTGCAGTTAATTCATCGAAACCAGTACCAGCAGATGCAAAACTGACACCACTAAGTAATTCTTGATCACTTAAGTCAGGTGCTAAATATGGTGGTAATTCCCTTTTAAGACCTAAATAAGATACTAAAAAATCACCAGTTAATCTTCCATTAGTAAATCTTCCAGATGCAGCATGACCGGGGAAATCTCTTCCATATGGCAAGTGATCACCTGTGAAAAGTGTGGTTATATAGTCATTGTTACCAGAATCAAGTGTCGAATCACCGAATGCATATACCGCTTGGATTCGATTCTGTGGTGCACTACTTACAAATGATGGGACAGGAGAAACATTCCTGGCATTGAGAGGATTAAGTATAGAAAAAAAGTATGCGCAGAAGAAAAAGAAAAATATGTTCATGGTGTTGTCTTTCATCTTGGTTTTTTTGTTGAGGAAGAAAGTGTAATTGAAGGGTATACACACACATCTTCAATTAATATTGCTCGACATTTTTGGATTACCAAATTAAGAAGTTCTTTAGAAACGAAACTGGTCCTTATAGATAAGTATATGTGATATACTCAAAATTTGTCGAATTTTAAGTGTCCCGTTCAATCTCTACCTACCTTTGATTTGATTTTAATAATTATATAATAAGGGCCGAGATTCTTTATACACGAGTCTATGAAATCATAACCAATCAATGAGAATTTCAGATTGGCACTCTTAGAAAGAGTGGACAAAATTGGAATTCAGTAAATATTATGCTCTGGATCCAACAAATCTTCCTTGCATATAAACTTCAGTTTTGGAATTGCCCGTACTTTTTAAGGTGTAATATTTATTGGATAGCATTAGATTAGATAAACTTAAGGCTGTTTTTTCGTACATTTGTAATATTTGTATCATTATATATGACAACATCTATCTGACGGGTAGGGTGTTTTGGATCAATTAAAATGAAAAAGTTGTTATATGTTTTCGGTGTTTAGCGTTATTTGGGTAAGTCTCGTGTTTAAGCACAAAAGGTATTTTGGTCTGAGCAAAAGTTCGTACCACGGATGATGTTTGCAGGGTTACAAAGGAAGGGTTGATTGAGATTTGAGAGTGCTATGTGCACGTTTATACAATGGCAGTAATACGTGCAGCATTGAAGTTTGAGAGCAAGTGCTCGAGATTGTGCAGATACCCATTATCAAAACGTATCCACAACAACGAAGTTTCCGTTTTGAACCATTTGTGGCGAAAAATTACGCCCCTCAACAGAAGCAAACATAATGGTAATCGTACTGTCAGCCTCATTCTCCCAATAGAAGTCTGGCACCCTTTGCTTAAGCTTAAAGCACTGGGGAAAAAATCTTTAAAAGAAGGGAACATGAGATTAGTTCAGGAATACACTATAAAATTAGCAATGCATTACAGTAATTCAAGGGAAGTCTAAAATTTACATTTTACAACAAAATACATACAAACAGGCCTACTATGCTTTCATTGATTATCAACCCTCAAACAGCGACTAAGATGCCTCACTGACAAATGTTTGGTTTCATAATTCTAAGTAATCACGGAAGAGCTATGCGAGAATACCATCTGCAAATACTCCTTTCTTTACCGGATGAAAGTATCTGAACAATCTACGATCCCCCTTTTATACCTTCTTCCCTGCGAAAAGATGACCGAGATTAAAATGATAATTACTGTCCGGAGAAGCCTTTCATAAAGTTTATACAAGAATTGTATTCTATACAGGTGTAATAATGGTCTCAGATTTGAGCTTTACAACTTGACAGAAACATGGCAGAAAAAAAAAAAATATATATATATATATATATACTCCATGAATTTCCCCCCTAACTGGATTTCCTATGTCCCATTTCAAACTCAGTCTAGAAAGGAAGGAAAAAACTTCAGAAACTGGCAAATTCATACTTTTGGTTTCTGGTTATGCAATCAAAGGGAAAGCCTTATGAAGTTATGATTTAGGTACCCATACGGACGGGCACGACATATCTGATATTCTCCCCTGGAAACCAATAAACTCTTCCCTAGATAACTGTCTTTTATTATGGTAATCCAGGGAATACATAGCAACATAGAAATGAGAGGCGCACACATTTCTTTGTTTTCCATGCTATCAATGAAATCCAATGGTTCACATTTATTTAGAGATTGGGACGAGAAGACAAATCTTGCTGGTGCTTTTCCAAAGCTGGAAATAGTGTTTCCAAGGGCCAAAATGCACCATAAGACTTGCATTTCAGCCAAAATTAGGTCCATATGGAAGAAAAAAAAAAAGAATGAGCCATAAGACTCTTAATACATATATACATGACCTCTAACTAGTTTCAACTTATAATGCATAAATCTTACTTGGAAGTAAATTTTTACCACTAGAGGTCATGTATTTATAATTCAATGTAAGCAAAAATGGGAAAAACTTATTCATCAACATAAGTAAAAACTAAAAATCGAAAATCCTTCTCCTTCCTTTCCTGCTTAGCAGCTAGCAGTTGAAGTTTCCAATTGGACTTGGGAAGACTCGGCAACTAAAGACTTGTCCACCAAGTTAAAGATGTGAAGTTTTCATACATAAACCAGTATGGTAAGACACCTACTAATGATAATTACAGATTCACAGAGGATGAGTGATATCATTCATGCAAGCATAGAAACAGTATGGTAAGACACCTGCTAATGATGCTTACAGATTATATTTACGGTTGAGGATGTGTGGTGTCATGCCAAGCATATATTATATTAGCACAAACTTAGTGGTACAAAATTTGACCTCAGTTTGATATAGTGCAGTTCGTCATGAACATCTATATGAGTTTTAAATTGCTAAAATTGGAGTATCGGGGATGAGCAAGCAAAGAACAAAACCACAATTTTGAAAATTTGTTTAGAACAACAGATCATGATTTTGCAATACCAAATCAAAGCATCACAAAAGAAAAAAGAAAAAAAAAACGACTCGGAATACAAGTTTGAAGTTTTAAAGAGTTGCAGAGCTGAAAAGAGTTTCCCAAAAGCGTCAAAGACATGTGATTTACACATCCTAGCTTTAAAACAGCTTAAGCCAACAACCGGCAAATGCAATGACACAAAAACACCGTAACGAAATGACACGTCAATACAGTATAACGCTCCTGAAAAACGCTTTAACTTCGGGAAATCCGAGCCAAGCCTTGGAAATCCGAGCCAAGCCTTATCATTCTATAACAACTGGCAACAGACTTTTAATTATCTTTCACCCTTTCACTTGCTCCAGATTGTATTCTTTCTAGAGTTTCAGGATGGTTCAAGTTTGTTGGAGTTTGAAATCTAGATGAAACATTACCGATTACTGTAAAACTAGTAACTATACTACCAAACTGATACTTCCCTAACCATTCAATTTCATCATCACTGGTTGCATGTTTCAGTATAAACTGTTTCCTTACTAGTAAATATTCTAAATCTAAACCTAAGCATTTTCATGGAAACAATATGTACAAAGATGCCATAAATTAAAAAAGACTAAGTGTCTGAAATCCTCACCAGTACCACCAGATGAATGTCTTGGGCGCTTCTTCTTAGCAATCTCAAATTGAGTATCCATAAACATCTTCATCCTCTGAAATTCAAGTTCTTTAGTTAACTCCATTTTCTGTCTTTCTAATGCCATCATTTGCTCTTGTTTTAAGCTCTCAATTCTCTCATAAGTCTCCCCAAATTTAGTAATTGCTTTCGCTAACTCCTTAAACGCCGTCTGATCAGACGAATCATCCACATCCGCACTGCGTTTCCCCTTATAACTGTCATCAAACCTCAAATCTTCCTCCTCTTCATCCTCCTCTTCTTCCTCATCATCATAAGAACTCTCAGTAGATCCAACAGAATTCAACCTAGATTTCGACGTCGAACCACCACCGGAAGCAAAAAATGGTACATTCTGGTTCCGATCTAGATTCTGCGAAGATCTAAAGTTGAAATTAACAGGTGACGATTTCCTTATAATAGGTGGTGGGATAAATTTCTTAGTACCACCAGCAGATGAATTACTACCAATTAAATTATCCAAACGAGTGAAAAAAACCCATTTAGATGGAAATGGTTTAGCCTTCTCAATCTTATACTTCTTTTTGACAGTATCAATCCGATTCTTGCATTGAATATCAGTTTTCCGTGGTTTGTTAATACTATCCTGTCGTTCATTCACTGCATCAGCTACTTCTTTCCAATCTTTTTGACGAAGATTACCTCTACTCAATTGAATGTAACGGTTCCCCCATGCTTCAATCAACGTTTCCGTTGCTTCTTCCGTCCAACAATCTTCTCTACCACCACCACCTCCTTTATAAGGCCTGATTTGTTGCTGGTGATGACGATGATCTTCCTCCATTTTTCGGATTAGGGTTTGTTGCTAATGTGCGCCGGAGGTGGAAGAGAAATGAAAACGGAAATTACATAGAGAGAGAAAGGGAAGAAGACTGAAAGGGGAAGAGAATAGGGTTCCGAGAAGAGACCCCACCACCACCAAATAAAATGAAATAAGTGGGATAAGAGGAGTTCCGTCGGCCACCGGGCATAGGAGTAGTAATGTTTTTTTTGTTGTTTGTGTGTTGAAGAGAACGAGAGAGAAAGAGAAATGGAAACGACCGATAACGTCACCAGCACTCGTGTTGGTGAATTGATGAATGAACGGTGCAACCTGCCATGTTCTGATGTTCCCATCCTCCTTTCTTGATGAAAATCTCTGACCGGACAATAAAGTCAAAAGCGTTTTTATTCAGTCTCGTTTTTCTCTCTCTCCCTCTGTTTACCTCTTATCTCTCTCTCTTCTCTATAGGTAGCAGCAGTCTAGTTTTCTCTCTGCGTACAGAAGTCATTTATTTTTCTGGGTGTTTTTGGGTGGATATAATATTTAAGAGCGGACTTGGATCTTAGATTGTGGGCCGTAGGGTTTCTTGTTGATAAGGTCCTAGTAAACAAATCCCTACTCCTTGCCAAGGACTCAAAGTTCATGAATAAACCTTTTTTACATTTTAGGGCAGTTCTTATGAAATTGGCAATCTTTGGTCTGGTTATTATAGACTCTAAAAACTAGTAAAACGGGAACTATGATTTTAGGCATACAGAAATCTTTTAGGGCATACCAAGTAAAGATAAAAAAGGAGTGTAAATAGCAAAATCAGAAGCCCCTTAACCAAATATTTTTGGTAATGGCAAATCTGCCCTTTTAGGATTAGTGTTAATACTAATGATTAGTTAAAATAATTTTGATTAGTGATTAGTGATTAGTTTTAGGATTATTTAGTTATTAATTTGTGTAGATAAAAAATTTTGAGTAAGAAAAAAAAAGTTAGGTTTTTTTAGAAGGAGAAGGGGAAAGTGAGAAATTTTTTTGTGTAGATTATTTAGTTACCCTTGAATTGTAGTCATTTATGTTTAATCTCACTTTTGTAGGTTAAAATCATCAAAAGTTTGTGTTTTTTCACTAAGGTTCTAAGAGTCCGGATGAACAGTTCTAATTTAGTAAAGTGTTGATTAAGAGCCGAACTCCCTTGTAGACCGTAGTTCGGCTTGGTTCGAATTGTCCTAACAAGCCGAACCCTACACCGAAATGTCCGGAAGAAAAAATGTTTAGGGTTCGGCTTATATTTAGAAATTCGTAAGCGCCGAACCTGTTGGAAACACATTGTTCGGCTATTTGAATAAGTAGAATATAAGCCGAACCTGATCATGTACATTTCTGGGTTAATAATTTTGTATTGGTGTAGGACCAGAATATCGCAACACCAATACTTCGCGAGATTAATAAACAACTGCATCGCGAAGGAGTCGCATGGAGGTAAATAAATGACGTAATAGATGACGACAGTCAGAACATGAGGAAAGTGTGAAGACTTGGCGAGATTTAAGAGTGTCGCGAAGGCAAACAGTTGTACATTCGCGAGCATTCGCGACGCTTCCGAAAATAAGGGACATTATAGTCTGTCATCCACTATGTAATACCCTATATAAAGGGTCGAGTAAGTCTGTTATGGGAGAGGTCTTTTGAATTGTTAAGCAAGTCATTAGGAGAGAGAAATTAAGAGTGATTGTAATTTCTTTAGCTCTGTTCTTCATTTCTTTGTAAATCTTGAAGAAAACAATTAATAAAACACATTATTATTCATCTTCAAATGGATTGAATAAGCAAATTCGAGTGAGGTGTGTAGTGTAGGATTTCCCGCAACTACATATGCGCTAGAAACAGGGATTGAAGAAGATCAACCTTGTGAATTGGAAGAATTAGGGATAACAAGAAAGAAATCTTGAATAATTTTTAACAAATTACTAAAATTGAGAAATGGCTAGGAGAAAGAATGCATCGTAACAACCAACGATCGTAAGGAGAAGTGGAAGATTAGTGGGAGAAAGAAGAAATGAAGTAGGTGAACCATCAAGGATAGATGCAAGAAATGGAGAAGAAGATCCAATTCAACCACCAATTCAACCATCACCAACCACCAGCTCAACCAACGCTAAACAGAGTAATCGATTATGATAGGGTGAGTGTGCATACATGGAGATCGATTCTATGGAAGAAAGAGAAGAAGTGCAACAATTGGTGAATAGTGGACAGAAGAAAGAAATCGAGAAGAGATGGGAGAAACAATTCGTGGAAATGAAGAAATCGCGGCATTAGAAACGCCGAGACATGACAATACACGAAGAAAGGCGGTTAGAAGCGAGGTAAGAACGTGCGAATCTAACAAGGCAAAACCACGAATTGAGGATGGAAAATAGGAGGTCAGCAAAATAGAAGATCAAGAAGTAGTAACGAGATCGAGGTCGGGATCGAGTAGAGAAAATGGGAGAAGAACATTACCTGCAGAGAACATTAATGAAGAAAATTTGGAAAGAGAGTTAAATCATGGCGAAGGAGGTCGCGAAGAGAGAGAACTAATAGAAAATCGTTATATTTGGTGAACAATCACGATGATGGAAATCAAGAAGATAGGCAGCCTCGAGGACAGAATAACCAAATTAATGAAGAAAATCAGGAGGAAAGAAGAAGAACACTACATGGGAGAGAAACACAGAGAAAACAAAAGGAAATTGAAGATGATATTGAAAAGCATTACACTGAGCAAGCACGTCTAGCCCGCGAGAGAGAAAGATTGAGAGCAGAAATGGAAAATCGAGAATTGGAAGAGGCAATCCGGCAGAATAATCATGATAATCGAGAGAGGAGGCGCGAGCGAAATCGCAATAATGGAGATATTAACGAAGAATACGAAAGAATACAAAAAGTAGACACGAACGAAGAAGGAGAGAAGCGAGAATTAAAGAGACCGGTCAATTCAAATTCGAGGCAAATGAACAAATTCTCGAGAGAATTGGCGAGAGATGAGAGGAATATTGAACAACGAGAAGAGAAGGAGGAGGGAGAAGGCGGTTAGATGAAGCTATCGCGAGGTCGCGAAGAATCCTTTTACATTAGAAGTGCAAATTAGGAGGAATACCCCAAAATGCAACTTACCAGCGCTAACTAGCATTTTTGATGGATCAACTTGTGCAAGACACAACACATCAAGGCTTACGTGAGATGTATGCTACAATGGGAAAACCATGACGCTATATTATGCAAATACTTCGCGTCAAGTTTAACAGAGAAGCATTGAAATGGTTTGAGGGTTTACCAAGGAATACGATCACATCATTCAATCATTTACAAAGCTATATTCTTAGGGGCGTATATAAGTAACAACTCTTCGCGACCTGGTATTGAAGATGTATTTGGGCTAAAACAAAGAGTTGGCGAGAGTTTGAGACATCTAACTGTCAGATGGAAGACGATGTGCAGCGAGATGGCCTAAGGGTAGATGAAAGATACCTCATACTGTCATTCATAAATGCTATGTTCGCAACCAATCTATTGTATGTTCAGGTTTTTAGAGTCAAGAATACGATTACAATGACTGAATTACGAGCGCTCCAAGAAGAATATATCGCTTTAGAAGAAAGACAGAATGAGATGGAATCTTATCCAGTGGCGAACACAAATTCTAGCATCGCGAATGGAAGTTTATTACCTCAACTTGTACACACAGTGGCGAGCACATCGCAAGGTCAACAAGAAAGAAAAGCAGTTGATATAGAACCAAAGTTAGTAGCCATGGGAAGTCGAGATCAGGAGGAATTTGAGAAAGAAATGAACTATTACAATCGCGGTGGGAATAATAAGATCCAGAGGCTTGATCAACCGCAAGAAACCTATGGAGGTCAAAGGCATAATTCGCAAGAGACTTATGGAGGCCAGAGGCAGAATTATCATAGAGGACAACGAAGTCACAGAGTAGTGTGGGAGGAAATTAAAATGCCGCCATTGAAAGCCAGTGTGGAAAAAATATGGGAAGCAATACTTTTGATGGAAAACATACCTGCACCATGGAACATGGGAAGTGAACCACCACCGGAGATAGAAGTCACGAGTTATGTTCTTACCATCGCTTTCATGGGCACCTAACAAATGACTGCAGAAACATCAAGAGAATTATCCTAAGAATGATTGATCAAGGAAAGCTAAATCACTTTTTAAAAGAAGAAGAGAAAGTTCAACATTTACCACCTCCACCGGCAAAGGGAAAAGAAACATTTGTTATAGAAGTTGGGGCAAAGGCTAAAAATTTGTTTTGCAACTCCATTGTACACTCATACCGCACTATTGAAGATTTTCATGACAAAGGTACTTAGTAGAGTTTTCGCCAGGGATGCTTGATGATAAAGAAGTGATGAATGTTGCGAAGACATCGCAGACTAAAAGAGTGGCAACTGCAGATTATTTCTTTCTCGGTGAAGAAGTACCCAAAGGAAGAGAAATACATGATAGCCCATTGGTTGTGAAGTGGAAATTAATCCGAAACCTATTGATGGCGAAGATGATGAAGCGGAAAATTGTTGGGCAATCAATAGAATATTAATTGATACCGCGTTCAACCAACATTCTTTTCTACCATACTTACAAGACTATGGGAGGAAGAGATGAAGATCTGATCCCTTCCACATACAAAATATATGGATTCAATGGTACCGCGAACAAGCCAAAAGGAGAAGTGCACATGAGGATACCCTTGCAGGGGTTATCAACTGATATTTTGTTTTGTGTAGTTGATGTGGAGTCTCCCTACAATGCATTGATTGGAAGACCATGGCTTCATGAAATTTTGGGTGTAGCATCGACATACCATCGGTGCATAAAGTTTCCACATCCCAAATGGTGTCGGAATTATAAAAGGAGATTGGATAGAGGGGCAAAAATGTTATGAGGTGGATGTAGAGAGTCTGCGAAGAGAGAACAAAGAAAAAGAAAGGTTGGAGGAAGAATGTACAGGATGAACAAAGAAAAGAAAGACTAATGGTAGATGCCATAGAAACAAAAGAAGAAGAGATGCTGCGAAGTGAATGCACAAAAGCAACTGAGTATCATGATGCAAAGGAGACAGTGAAATGGTGGACTGATGCGGAGGCAGAAGGAAGTAAGAATAAAAGGTATAAAAAATGAATAATTGCGAAAAAGATAACAATTTAGTGGTGAAAGCATGATAAGGATAAGAAGCGAGAGATGATGGTTGCGGAAAAATTGTGCGAGAATCTCGCCATGAAGAATGTGTACAAATCTATTGAATAATTGAAATGAGATTGTGCGAAAACTTCGCAGACAAATGATTGAATAAATTGATAAAATGAATGAGTGAGTGAATGGGACAAACCTTTATGGCGTACACCCTAGTTCGCGAATGATATTTCGCAAGAGGCAAATGTAAGACCTAAAGTACGTCATATAAGGGGGTATCTCTTAACATGGCTCAGGTGGAAGGTTACACCGCTCCCAAACCTGGGTCATGGAGATTTGGGGCCCATAAAAGCCTATCCGGGAGATACCTTGGATTTCCAACTATATATATAAGGTTATACCCTGGTTGGACGCCCGAGGGTCTCTTCCAAGGAGTCGAGTGTATGACCAAGGCGCCGAGGTACACGGTTGAGTCAAGAGTGCGGGGAGCATGGAACTTCCTTACCACTCTTGACAAGTCTTGGCACATGCTGCACTCGGCCCGAAGAAAACTCCACTTAGGGTGCAGTCTCGTAACCATAAACCATATAGGTATAAGGGATAAGAGGTCTGCGAAAACAACCGGTTGTTGTTAAGACCGGATGGGAGGAGCTAGTCTTGTATGGCCGATGTACGCCTCCTTGAAGGGGAAACCAGGGAGAAGATAAGGGCGGCACCCTCCATTAGGGAGCTGATAAGTGTCAAAAGATGCAAATGTCATGAGGCTTTATTTTCGCAAGAGAATTTAGACTTGTCATATTTGTGCAATGATCCTGCAGAGGCAATAATACTAACACGAGGGTAAGACGAGATCAATGGGTTTTTACATGAAAATGTAAGAACGTCCTGCGATTTCGTCGCAAAGACGACAATGTGCCGGGATTTTATGGTCGCAAGAACATTTAAACCTGCCATATTGTCGCAAATATAATGTCCTGCAGAGGCAAAAATACTAAAGAAATGATAAGACAAGGTCAATGGGTCATTATATGAAAGTGTAAAGACGGCCTGCGATCTTGTCGCAATGAGGGGTGGCAAAATAAGACCTTTACTTAGGAAGGCGTAATAAGACCACACAAATAATGATAAGGCAAGATCAATAGATTTCTTAATCCATGAAGATATCTTGCGATCTTGTCGCAGTGATAATGTATAAAGTCAAAAAAAAAAAAAAAAAAAAAAAAAAAAAAATGATATATATATTTATATCTCGCGAAAATGATTATATTTAACTCGCAAAGTTGATTATATCTTATGGACAGAGGCAAGTGTGAAGTTATAATTACAAAGAAGGGTTGTTTGATTAATATATCTGAACAAAGGAAGCAAAAGTTGAAATTTACATTCAATAGTCGAAGATATATGTATACTGAGATATTACAAGAAATCAAAGAAGAAAGAGAAGTTATTTCTTTGTCGGTTCTTCTTCTTCATCCGATTCTTTGGTTCCATCACTCTCGTCGTCGATTCTTCTTCTTCATTAGCTTCACTATCGTAAACATCGATATGGGCAAGTTCTCGGAACTTCTTCAAAGAAGAAAAGGATATGAATGAAGAGGAATGTTGTGATCATTACAAACTATTTCCATAGCTTGATTGCGAAAACGAACAAAGATCATTATTAAAATTCGCCACCGTAGTTTGGAATTGCTGCTTCAGTTTAGAATATTTATTCTCATGAGAGAGAGATCCATCGCGAGTTGTTCTTTTTCGGTTTCAAGCTCTCCAATTCTTGTCTCAAATCTCTTTTCGCATTCTCAAAACGTGAGGAAATGAATTAATGTTAATAATACAAAAGGAAAAAGAACAGAAAAGTAAAGAAGTATAACAAACAACCTTCTCTTTCAAAGATCATATCCTTGATTAAGGTAGTTTGCTCTTGCGAAGACTAACATCAACACCTAAATTATTTCTAGCGTTATCTAAAACCTTCGCAGCCCAGGCAAATTCATCATCATTATTTATGACAAAAAGTGAACGAATTTGATCTTCTCGCTCGCTAAGTAGGGTATTCTGACGAAGGAGCTCATCTCGCTCAATTTGCACATCAAGGAGAGATTTTTGAAATTTTGCTAATGCCCGTGCACCTCTCGTTAGTAATGCGATCTTTTTCATCTATGAGATCACTAACTTTCTTCCTTAAGGCTTTGGATTTCTTCTTGGAATCAAGGTACATTCGTTTAAAGTGATTAGCTAAACTTAAGCTAGCCCTATGCTCGATTTTTAAGAGATGGTGTTTGGATTGAAGATCCTTTAATGAAAGAAGGTTAGTATCATTTGAAGAACTACTTAGAGATTCATTGAGGCGAGCAAGGAGGACATCATCATCCATGGGCTCGGGAATGAATGGAGAAGAATGGACTCTTCAGAGAGATTATATATGTCTCATGAAAATAGTAAGTCGGGCAAAGAAAAGTAAATGATAAAATAAAAGAAATCTGAGGAATAAAGATTGCTATACCATAAAGCTGCTGATTTGCGCTTTCAAGAGTAGATACTCTATTCTGTTGAGAAGTAAGCTCAGTCTCCAGTTGTTTAAGTTGCAACTTCATTCTCTAGTTCTCGCATCTTATCTTTAAATTGCAAATTTCTCTTTTCGAGATTGCTGTGTCTTTTCTCAAGGTCAGAGGCGACAACAAAAGAAACTCTCCCAGACTACAAAGAAAAATATAGAAATGATTAAGATAGAGTTTATAATTGAAGTCGCAAAGAAATAAAGAGATACAAACATACCAAAGCGTTAAGAGCATTTAAGAAACTAGAAGTCACTGTTCGAGAAACCCCGCGAAACGACTCATTGTCCTCCAGCAGTGGGGCATCGCAAATCTTAGCGAGAGCCTCGCAGGTAGCAGTTAAATGATCATCCCCCAATCCTTGCATGGAATCGTAAAAGATGCTAGACAATTGCGCCATAGCAGAGGTGGTTGAACGATTCTCCCTCGCAGAAGAAGTACCAACCTCATTTTCATTCTTATCAGAATTCTCACTTGTTTGAGAACTACAATGAGAAGAGGGATGGGTTTTCCGTTTTTTAGAAAACGGAACGGAAGATTTGTCCTTGTGTGAAGTAGCTTTATCTTTGCCTTTAGCCTTCGCAGTCGGCTTCTTCTTCAACTCCAACCTTCGCACATGCATGAAGATAAGAAACAGAGGCAACAATATTGTTTAAAATAACAAAAGAAAATGTTTCTTACTTCATTCGTGAGCGATCGAAGTATTGCTAGAATACTCGGCTTTGGATTTTCTTTATATTTCCTCCTCATTCTAGCGATCCAAAATTTTCAAAAGGTTAATAGATAAAAGAGGAAGAAGATGTCGCAAAGTAAAATTGAAAAAATGAAATATACCTCATTTGACTCCTCAGGCCACTTAAACTCCCAAGGACGATAGTTCGCGAGGTGTGCAGGGAGAATATATGAACCTGCGATGTAAGGTCCACCCAAAAGTAAAGGAACGACCCACCATTTCTCATCTTTGGAATGACGGGGAGTAGTATTGTTGCCCGAATGCCAATCAATGTCTTGCATAAGCAATTTGTCAAAGATCAACGTTATCATTCTTTTTCAAAGCGAACACCCCAAATGAGATTTATTATTTCTCATATTTATAACGAGTAATTCGCAAAGAAATTATCCACGGTATACTTCTCAGTAATTATTTGTAAATCTACAAACCTAGGATCCCTAACATTATTAGGATATAAAGATCCTTTACCAGCGCCACGATGGGCGAATTCAAGCATTAAACGAATGCAGTCGCCACTCAATTGATAGACAGCTCGCGAGAATTTCTCATGAGCAAGAATTTCATAGAATAATGGCAATTCAGGATTGTACAAAGGAATGGGGAGTCCTGCTAGGAGTTGACCCAATGAGATTACGATTTTATGATCATCACATTGATGATCAGAAAACAGTTTTGCAGAAAGAATAGATGAAGATCCTTGATTGGGAATGGTAGATAAAGTGAAACCCTTTTCCTGTAATTTCTTTTGAACATCGAGAAATGAGGAGCATATGTACGACTAAGTGAAGCCATTATTAAAAGTATGGGAATGAATAGAGAGTTGAAGATCAAAAGAACAAGAAAAATCTAGGACTGTGGTAGCAAGAGCGCAAATTGCGGAAGGAGAGAGAGAGTTAAAGAAAATTTGCAGAAGGAAAATAAAAGAGAAAAAGAGAAGAGTAAGAAAGCTATATATAGAGAAGAGAATTCTCGAGAAAACAAATGCATTTAATGCGAGATGGGACGTGAATGGTTAAGAATAAGCGGTTGAAAGAGACGTGTCAAGAAAAGAGTGGAAGAAGAAACACCTGTAATAAATTCCGTACATAAACAAAACGAGTAAAAATGAACAATCGCAAGATAAAGATAAGCAGTTGCGGCACTTTAAAAGATTGATTCTCATGACATTCCCTTCTTCGCAGAGAAGACATGAGAAGAGGCAAGATGTAGGACCAGAATATCGCAACACCAATACTTCGCGAGATTAATAAACAACTGCATCGCGAAGGAGTCGCATGGAGGTAAATAAATGACGTAATAGATGACGACAGTCAGAACATGAGGAAAGTGTGAAGACTTGGAGAGATTTAAGAGTGTCGCGAAGGCAAACAAGTTGTACATTCGCGAGCATTCGCGAGACGCTTCCGAAAATAAGGGACAGTATAGCTGTCATCCACTATGTAATACCCTATATAAAGGGTCGAGTAAGTCTGTTATGGGAGAGGTCTTTTTGAATTGTTAAGCAAGTCATTAGGAGAGAGAAAATTAAGAGTGATTGTAATTTCTTTAGCTCTGTTCTTCATTTCTTTGTAAATCTTGGAAGAAAACAATTAATAAAACACATTATTATTCATCTTCAAATGGATTGAATAAGCAAATTCGAGTGAGGTGTGTAGTGTAGGATTTCCTGCAACTACAATTGGTTCGGCACATATTGTGAATATCGTAATAGCCGAACCTCGTAAATGTGCTAGGTTCGGCACATATTATGATTATCGAATACGCCGAACCCCTGTGCATCTCTTTCTGTGACTAGGTTCGGCTTGAAATTTCATGAAATTTCAAGCCGAACTGTTCATACACACTTACAGGAAGCTTTTGTGAAGAACAGTTCGGCTAAAAACGCAACTTAATTTTGAGCCGAACCCAACACTGTAAGCGTCATTTAATCGATGAAAAACAGCAAATAGGAGATTGGGTTTGTAAAACTTACTTTATTATCCTCGTTTCCGGAGTTGGAGATGCAGTTGGTTCAATTCTGGTTCAATTGGTGGTTGATTTTCAGTTTCTACACCTTCATCTTCAATTGGTTCTTCTTCTTCAATTCATGGATTAGAAGACGATTTGGTTTGCCTAGTCCCTGTTTTTCTTTGTACGAGTCATTATGTAGTTCAGTTTAATCGACAATCAAATTTTTACGAATCGACAATTAATCACGGTGATGATTTTTTTGAACGCGGGAGGGGAAAAGTTCGGCTAGAGGAGGAAGAAGAAGAGATGTTAGGGGAAGCTGATTTTGATTTTTTAGAAAACTGATTTTAGATTTTTGTATTAAGGGTATATAAGTAATTGAGCTACCCATAGGTTACCCCTTATAAGGTCACCCAAGATGGGACTATCATTTTGTATGCCTGGAAAGTTTTATGTATGCCTAATATCATGGTTCAAACGGATGGGCAAGCCTTCAAATTTAAAAGTTTGTCGATTGTGGTAACAAGAGAGACACGCTTTTTTATTGCGACTCGCAGGTAACCTTTGGCCGCCAGCTGCTGAAGTTGCACCTTACGATTAAAGTAAATATGGTCTCCTAGCGACCATATCATAACGACTAATCCAGCCTTTGTATTTAACTTCCCTTTAAGTACTTCGTATTTCATTCAATTTAAATGATATTTTCACTACAACATCTCCAATCTCTCATAAATTTTTCTTAAATCAAGATTTCTAGCTAAAATGATAAGCGGTTCAAGTAGAAATCTAATAGGATTCGCGGTGAAGTTTAAAATGGATGGACATGAATCTAATTGTAGGAATTATGTATACTTTACAAAAGATGCTATCAATGGTTGCCGGCAAATGGGGAGTATATTCTAGCATAAAAGGTAGTAAACCTCTTGAGGTTTAAACTTTAATATAACCTTTGGGCTTTAACCCAATTTAAAAAAAAAAAAAAAATTGATGGTGCTTCACAAATTTAACTTATAACTGTTGGAAGGTAATCAAGATCCCCATATGAACCTATTTCGAAGGAATTTCAAAATGGTACCCCATTTTCCGCACCAGAAACAACTTCAAACCCGCCTAGTGGATCTCAAATTAGTCATACAATTATAATCATGTCTATACCAATATACCAAAGGTGAAAAAGAAGAGTGGTTCAAAAAGCTGGAAAAGCAACAAGAAATTAACGAATATATGGAGAACGAGCGTCGGGAAGAACTAGCTAGATCAGCAGAGGGGGCTTGGTGATGAGGCAACTTCTAAAAATGGCCGCATTTCACGAGAACAACATAACAAGGATTTTAACAAGAGCAAATTATTTCCATAAATAATGAATATGAGACAACGTATGCTATGGGAAAGGAAAACTATTAGAGCATAGCTCGGTTGAACCCACCAAGCGTTGGTATGTCAAGTTTGGTTGTCATATTTTAGTATCAAAACTCATCTAGATTCGCTTGATTAATTACTAGAGTCAACTTCGTTTAGGTTAGACTAGAAAGTCTAGGAATGTTGAGACTTACAAGTATTATTCGGAAGACCTGAAGAATGTGAAGAAGTAACGACTGCAATGAAGACATCATCCTTCCACTTGAGGTTAGTAATACTCACTTATCTTGTTTCCATCCCTAACATATCTTTCAAGTCGCTTTATATTGAAGACGTAACATGCGAAGCTATATTTATGACACTCTAGTGATTATACTTGGTCATAGCATTATGGTCAAATTATCAAGGAATTATATTGAATTACGAAGTATAACGCTTATCTTTTCAACTTCGTAAATACGATGTCAACATAATCTATGTATTTAGTTACTTGATTATGTGTGGGATATAGGTGTAATTTCATCGTAGGAAAATACGTACTATTACATTGGTTTAAGGAAGTAGATGTATGAACTTGTTTCATAATCGAAAGGGAAATCATAAGTGTGTTGATCCGGTTCTTCATTGAATAATATTTGGATGACCAATGCAAGATGAAAAGGTAGAACCTATCTTAACTTATGTTGAGAATCAAGGTGTAACCGGTCATAGCCTATACAAGGTGTAACCGATCCTAACTAGCTGTGGGAAGCAAGGTGTAACCGGTCACAACCTACATTGGGAAGCAAGGTGTAACCGATCACAACCTACTTTGGGAAGAAAGATGTAAGAGGTCACAACCTATAATATGAGTCATGGTATAACCGGTCCCAAGAGCAAAACCGAGTTTCCAACATTCACATATTTCTTTGTGTGATTTTGGAATTAGGGTTTGCTAAGATAGGAAACTTCTAGATGTCGACATTAGTTGAATATGTACATAACTCTTATCACTAATTGTTCAAAGATATTCCTTGATGCTCAAGGTGATCCCAAACCGAAATTTTGAAAAGCATTTAATTATGAATTTCAAATATATATATGTGTGTGTGTTTTAACTACCAACAATTAAAGCATATTCTATGGAAAAGGTTTATTAGTTAATGTGCTAAACTAATAATAGAAGTTTTCTAAGAGAGATTTCGGAAATATTGTTTGACATTTAATTGGAAATAGGAAAACCAAAAGTAGGTACTTTAATGCATATCTTGAGAATATTTTCGGTTTTGGAATTTCCTTGTTGTCCAAACAACCTTGGTCTATAAATACTTGAGTTTGCATTTCTTGCAAACCATCCTTAAGAGCCAGGAAAACTTCATTCGTGTTGTTTCTGGTGGAGCCGTCTATCCGGAGATGAAAGTACCCTAATTAGCCGAAATCTCTTAGGACCGCTCGTTTAAAGACTTTTGTGGGATCAATAAGCTCTACGAGTACTGTTGGTGGGAAACTAGGTAATTGCATTGTTATTTTAGTTTTCGATTATTGATTTGATTGACTAATGGTTGTTGAAACTTTAATTGCACCTAGTTTGATTATTCTTGAGAGCCTTCTCTTCTGACAGAAGGGTCACTCAAACTAGATCAAAGTATCGATGGGATCTTTAGAACCATTGTTGGATCTAAATACATCTTGTGATAATCCATTGTTAACAGACTCCGTTCTATGTGTGCTTGATCAAAATAGGATTCAAGTTTGTGTTGTGCAGGTTATTAAGAAGACAGTTGAAGATTTGAAGACGAAGAAGATTTCTTATTAGTTTTCGTATCTCATGATTCGTGTACACATCTTGATCGGCTGGGATACAACTAGATCTTGTTTATCTTTAATAGACTTGTGATTATATACTTGTGTAAGATCGGCATCACTTTATAGACAAAGGAGTTTATTAGATTAAACAGAAGAGCCTTTGTCAACAACTCAAACATATCTTTTACCAAAGATTAAATAGAGTGGTTACCAAACAGTTTCATTCCTTTGATGTTTGGAATACGATCAAAAGGAGTAAAGCAACTTGAGATAGTGATTTCTGTCTTGAGATTCACGTACGTGACAAAAAGGTCGAAGATGCAGGGATACTGAGGGAACTAAGTAACTAGGGGTAGTTTGCTTGGTCTAAACTATATGAAGCTGGCTTATGTTCTTTGTATAGCGGCATAACTCTGAGAGTATTCAAAACTGGACTAGATCTCGTGGTTTTTCTGCATTTACGGTTTCCTCGTTATCATAAATCTTATGTGTGTTATTTACTTTACTTCCGCATTATAATTGTTATCATAATTAAGTAAATAATACTATTGTGCGTTAATCCTAATCGCTTGATATTGATATTATAGTCAATCGGTTTTGTTACTGTAACTATTGTGAAGTGAATATCAAGTTGTTGTATTGTCTTGGCTATTGTCCATAGAGTCATAGACGATCACTCTTGGTATCAGACGTATAAGTTGATATTAAAATATTATGGTGTATTTGGGTACCCTTGTCTTTTCAATTGGTATCAAAGCAGGCAAACACGAAAAGATCTAATAATATGTGTTTGGTGCGATCCAACCTATAAGAAATGAATTTGAGTTTACATGAATCAATTTCTGTTAACGTACTGCCAAGATTTGATATAACTAACTATATGTGGTGGAAATCTACTATGAAATCTTTTCTTCAATCCCGCGATTTCAATACTTGGTTAATTAGTCTTTGATGGATATAATCATCCGAAAATAACAGGTTCGGAAATGAGTTTAAACACTTAGCTGATTATACAAGTGAAGAAAAGGATTTTACAAAGCAAAATTCAGATGGTTTGAATGCTATTATATATGATGTAAGTCGAGATCTGCAACATCATGTATCCACATGTCAATCTTCAAAGGAAGCTTGGGATAATCTTCAGATCGTATTCGAAGGTGATACATCAGAAAAAATAAGATAGACTTCAAACCCTCACTTCTGATTAGGAAATCCTTTGTATGGATGATAACGATACTTTTGAAGAGTTTCACTTAAACTCTCTGAGATAGTTAATGCTTCTTTCTCTCTTGGAAAGACTACTTCTGAAAAGATATAATATGCAAAATTCTCATATCGTTTCCATCTAGATACGAATCTAATAAACATGGAATCATGGAAGAAAATGATCTTTCAACTCTCTCTCGAAGCACACTTGTTGGAAAGTTAAACATCATTGATCATGAATCCCAATCTATTCAAGCTAAAGGAATCGCTTTTAAAGCTGAAAAAATTCCAAAAGTTCCAGTGGAGAAAATAGATTGGTAGATGATTCGATGAATTGATTGCAAAAGATTCAGACGATGATATTGAATTAACATTGTCTTTGATTAGCGGATAGTTTCGAGATCTCTTAAAGAAAAGAAATAAGAGATTCATAAAAGATAATCATTGTACTTCTCGCCCTCATTATCATGTTTCAGTCAAGAACATAAAAGATCAAGAAGAAGATGATGAATATCAGCCTCAGTGCTTCAAGTATAAAAGTTTTTGTCATTTGGCTAAAGACTGTCCTAATATAAAGAAATACACTGGAAGTAACGCATTAGCTGTAACTCTGTATGAGGCCTTAGACTCATACAACTCTGAAGAAGATGACACATCTAACTAATTGTTAATTTAATTCCATCATGTTCCATAAGTGATTTAACCATTTTGAAAATGGATACATCCTCCGATGTTGAAAATTCTACTAATGGGAACAAGGTAAAATAATATAAAGTGCACAATTGTCTTGAATCCAAGAATTGCTAAGAAGTTCTTACGTAATTCTAAGAATCATCAAGGTGATCAATATCAACTTGACCAGTCTCCAAAAATTTCAGTGTATCGAGGTAACAAGAGAAGATCTAAAAATCATACTTCACTAGATCAAGAATATCCTATATATTCTAAATCCCATAATGAGAGAAATTCTCATACTAATGCCACCTGATCGGTATTAGAATTAATCATCACCTTGTGCGCTATCTGTGAGTGAGGAAGCAAAATTAAGGCACTTATGTGTATTGATTATGGGAATAAAATCTAGTAATTGAAAATATATTTAAATATTTTCTATTTGTAGAAATATTATATTTTCGGTAGTATGATATTCTGAAAATATCTTTCGGAAGTTATCAAGGATTCTTCTCATTCTATGGTTATTATTTGTCCGAACTATGAGTCAGGATCCGATGTCTTCTCTTGCAAAGATGCTTGATCTGAAAGAATTCTTTACGAATAAATCTGCATCATCCCTTGATGCTAAGAAACTGAAGAAAAAGATCAAAAAGAGAGATTGAGTTAGCAAGAAGGAAAGAGAAAATATACTGAAGAACGATTAGTGTATTGAGATATTGACACAATTTTGTGTTGAATCTAAGACAGAATTACATGCTCTTGCAGAGTCCTTTTCCAAAACTTCTCAACTGAAAGAGATTCTAGTCAAGCAACAAGGTTATCTTCTTGAGTAAATTTACAAGCTCAAGATTGAGAATAATAACCCACCTTCTTCTAGTGCTGATATGAAGGATTAAGTTGCTCATTGAAGAAAAATAAGATTAGGTTCTTATATAGAAATAGACTAATTAAATTGTTGATTTATTTCAATATTTTGTATAAGGTCTATTTGAAAACTATCAATTATTATGAATGAATAAATTTAATTTTATAATCTTTGTTTCATTATTTTATAGTTCCGATTGAATAGCCTATGTGAATGGTTATATTTTTATGCTATTGCTTTCGGTTTATGAGATGCTACTTTCAGTTTTTATTAACCTAATTTTCGATCTCTCCGTTCATTAGTGTGTTAATAGCTTGGTAGTGTGGCTCGGTTTTAAATACTATTACTTCTCCTCTAAATATTTGCTCTCAAGTCTTTTGTTTTTTTATTTCCGACTTCAAAATCATCTCTAATTCAACAATCAAGATGATGAAAGAAAAAGTATCATACACATAACTTAATGATGAAGCTGGTGGTGATCTTGAAGTATGTGTCCCACCCAATTCAAGAATGAGGATGAAACAAAATGTATCAGAAACAGAACTTAATGATGAAGACAATGGTGATCTTGAGGTATGTGATGGGTGTCGTAACCACAACAAATTATTCAATATATTTCCCACTAATTAAATAAATAATATAGCGGTAGTAAGGATCGTTCCCACAGAGAGCTGTGTAATTGATATGTATTTGGTTCAGCAAAATAATAAAAGACAAGGGGGATTGTTTGATTAAAGTAAAATAGAAAGAATAACGAATAAAAGAAAGATATGATCAAGGAATCCTTCACCGTTACCAAGCGATAACTGGATTAGTATACTTATCTATCTTCGTTATAATCCATGCATCACCAACCGTAGAATAACAACTAGCTCAGTGTTATCCCCAAAACTCCTTATACCAAGGATACGGAAGCTCTCCAATATCAGATTCTATCCAACCGAACCACCAAGTAGTAGCTCACTCAAGGTGTAATCCGACCGAACGCTTAGGCTTTATGAATTAGGTTGATCCCAGTAGTTAAACTCTTAGCTCAAGGTTCACTTGTTGGTGTTATCTTCACTCGCAATTGCTCCACAGAATCCCTCTGCAAGGTCTTGCGATTTCTACTTGTGTATGAATTATTCGACGATTACTTATCTCCTAACTCAATACTAGCAATAGAACAATCAATAAACTAATCTAGTATGCATCCCAAATCAATCTAAGAATCACTCATAAATATAGATGTAGTGAAAACAAACGATAAGATGATTAAAACTCATAACAAATTTGTATAATAATAAAGCTTCACGCTAGAACATTGAATTCATCCTTAATCAATAAAGTTTAGCCTCTCATGTTTACACCGTTTCTCGGTTTCCACCTAAAGGGGTAAACCCTAAAATATTTTATGAAGAACAAAAGTAATATTATGAGATGTAGAGATATATGATATGATATATGTTAAGAAGTGTTTCTTAAATAGTCTCCAAGTTGTAGCTGCGCCCGTGCCGAATCCCGTGCAAAACAAGTTGCCAAAACCTAGCCTATTTCCCCAACACAGCTCATGCCCAACACTGCTTCACGACCAAAACTCATGAACAGCCAAGTGGGCTCTCGCACTTAGCAGAAAAAGCCCATCCCAATTCGCATTTGGATTGTCAGTCAGCTAGGACTGACAGCCTCAGTTCCCTTGCTCAACTTATATCCTAACTCTCAATCCACGGACATACCAGTCTCCGTGAAATTTATTTTTCCCTGGATTTTTAGTTTCGCTCCGCAGAATCACGGACAGTCTGGTTGCCGTGAGATTTTAAACTCCCTGACTTTCACTTTTCCTCCCATAACTTCCACGGATACTCTGTTAATCGTGAGAAAACTATTCTTCTGTGTTTTGATTTTCTCGGTCTCTAACTCTGTTCAAAGCTTAGCTTCTCGTCACTGCCAACCCAACAGCTTCCTCCATCCAGTCGAGTAACACCACCGATCATCATTACTAGCACCACTGTCATTAATGGCTGTCGAGTGTATTATTCCCTATTCAGCTCCATAAAGAACTCCACCACATCACCATTCCATCTCATGATGTTCAACCAGTCACCTCCATCGACTACCACCATTCTTTACTGCCGTGCTCTATCTTTTTTATCATCTCCTCCATTGCAACCAACTCCTATCAACCATAGTTCAACTCCAGCTAACCTCGACAATCCTCACTGCCATCTCTCCATCGACAATCGTTCTCGTTTTATATACTCTCGGATTTTCAGTCACAGCAACCTACCAATTAATCTCGAGAATCAACACCACTAGCTCCATGAATCAACAATGGCTACTAGTGACACCTACAACTACCCTGTTTTTCTTATCGATCTCAACTTCCATCAACAGCAGTCACTAACAGCACCTCTCATCTTTCATCATGCCTCCAAACCCATTAATACTTCAACTCCGTTTTCTCATTGATCACTGCCAAGCATTTCTCAGCTTTATCTTCTCTGCGAATAACCCAACACCTTGGTTGATTAGCGACATCAACACCAGTTCCATTGTTACTGCCATCAATATCTCCCTATCACCAGGACCCGAGCCAAGATCATTGCAGCTCCATCAAAACCACAAACTCGTCTATCCTCCACTATCTTCCATTCGACTGCAGCAACACCTCTCGTCGTCTACCGCCAATAACTCCTTCGAATACCACTATATATCTTTCCCTAAAACTCGAGCCTTCTTCTCCTTATTTTGCTGGACACTAGCTATGCAGCTCAACCGGAACTTCCCTGTACTTTCCAAGCTCTCATCTTGCTATCAAACCATGGAAACACTCAAGATGATGGCAGCACCCATCATTATTATCAATCGCCGATTGCTCCTGATATGGCATGAACTCTCCCTGAACTAGTCGTGATGTGTGTTGAACAAGGTGGTGTCCCCTGAGTAATTCAGGCGGGTGTCTTTGGCAGTTCTGTGCATTCAACTGTCAGTCTTGGAGGACTGACAGTTCAGTCTTGGAACCGACAGGCTTAGCTTCTCGTTTCTCCCATAACTTCTTCATATGACATCGGAATGAGCTCGTTCTTTCACCATCGGATTCCTCTTTCCGTCCTCTTCGAGATGATGAGAAGAGATCCTAGGTTTGAACAAATTCCAATTGGTCTTTGGCCCTTCTACGCTTGTAAACTTCACTTTTGTAACCTTTTTCACTTCTTTTGGATGATTCACCTAGCAAAACATAAATAAGAGAAAACAAGAGTAATATACAATAATTCGCAAGAATATATAGCAATTACTAGCATGGATTCGACACTAAATATATACAAAATATGCACTTAACAAATTCCCCCACACTTGGCTTTTGCTAGTCCTCGAGCAAACTATCTAAACTAAAATACAACAACTCCATGTGGTTGAGGATACGGTTACTCTTAGCATGAATAACATTCCTTTAAACCCCTAGGTGTCCCTAGTGGACGAGTTATAGTCTCGTGAGGGCTTACGAGAGAGTATACCCACAAAACCTATTCCAACTTCAAAGCGTTCCCAGCTTCCCAAGCATCCAAAGAGCTATGAGGACATAGAGTTTATGCATGCTAGTAATAAGCAGTTAGAAATACCAAAGAGCATATTCTCATTCTTAAATGTTGAGTGAGAAATAACCACACCATAATGAGAGAATGCGTGTTTGAGAGCGATCAATAAGCATTTCGCCTCGACTTCGCCTCACTTAAAAGGATTTTATGATAATTGCACTCAAAAAGACGGCTTTTTATGGGTCTCACATGTGTGCAGGTAGGAATGAAGAGAGAAATCCTACACACGTTGAATGGTGGGAAGGAAACCTTCCGAAATAATTTCTGGAGACTCCACAAAATTGTGAAAAATAAAAGACTTTTTATGATGATCTCTAAGAAACGAAATCAACCACCATTATCGAGGATGAGAGTACTTACCACCTTCACATCCGATTGCAATGATGATAACACCACTCTCACAGCATCCAATAGAAACGTCTTCGATCGGCTCATCTTCTTCATCTTCTTGGTCTTCGTCTTTGGTCTTCAACTACTGATTATAAACTCTTGAACTTCGTAGAACTCTGACCATTCGTAACTCTTTCTCTTCAATTTCCTTATTGCTTGATACTTCCTTATAGATTTTTCTTCCCCATGGCCTTATTGAACAAATAACAACCTAAATGCAAATCTTTTTGTATTTTCTCTTTTTTTTTCTTCTTTTTTTCTATTTTTTTTTCTTTTTGTATTTTTCTTTTTGTATTTTTTTTTCTTTTGTCTTTTTTTTTTAATCTTTTTTTTTATAAAAAGATTGCAACTACAAAAATAATAACGAAATTAACATGGCCATGAAAGAAGTACTTTACCACTTTGATCTTCACAACTTGTATTGTCTTTGTATCATAAACTTCAATAACTCTCATCTTTTGATTTTCTTCGCTCTTGTAAATAAGTCTTCATACTTAGATATAGAATTCCGCTCCTTATGTGTAAGTCTCCAACGTGTATATAAAAATCTGCTCATTGTATGTTGCTTTACTTGGATATGAAATTTGCTCTTACTCCTATTGTTGCTTGTAAACCTCAAACGTCTTCAACTTTCCTTGTAGATTTTGATGTTGATCCACTTGTTGATGATGATGTGTTTCTATGGACCTGTTGTTGGCGAGAGAGAGAATGGTGCTAACTGCAAATCAAACTACAAGAAGGTGGTTTTCATCTATAGACATCACCCTCATGATTGACAAAATTAGCACTCAAGAGATCAAAAATAGTGCTTCTATTGGTGTGAAGTTGGGTATCTCATCATTCTACCCGGAATTAACGTACGGTGACACACACTCAAAAGAAAGCTCTTTAGTCAGCTACAAAGAAATTTGGTATGGTGCCTCTGTTGATTTGAAAATAGGTAGTCTCCACTAATGATTGATCAGCAACTCTAATAATGCATTTCTCCATGCTCCTAATTTGCATCACCGGCATGATTAAATCCATTATTTAACACTCTAACAAGCAAGAAATCTGAACGTAGTTCCCTAACACTTCCAAGTTCAGTTATGTTGGTCAGAATTCTCTATGTAAACATACCTAGAAGTATGCTAGTGACTCTAAAATCTCTACAAGTTGGAGGTTTTATTCAAATATATACAAAAAATTTAAAAATTTTGACTTAAAAAGGCTAAAAACTCTATATGCAAAAGACTCCCCCACACTTAAACTTCACATTGTCCTCAATGTGTAAAATCGAAAATTCTGAATTCTGACGGAACAGCAGATAAAACGCAAAAACTGTACAAATTGGTAAGGAATTTGGAAAAACTCCATTTCACAAAAGTTGTTCATATACGTCTTTTCTACACAGTGTCAAAAGGGCATAGTGTTTCGATAAACGGTCTGACAGTTATGGTCTCTGGAATGAACTACGTGCAGTCTGAATTTTTCTGACGAAAAGCTATTCGTCATAATTCTCTTCTAAGATAGATTCCGGACTGAATGAAATTAAACATGGGGATGCAAATATTATATGAAAACGATAAAAACAAAAAATAAAAGGGATTAAAATACAAACCTATGGGTTGCCTCCCATTTAGCGCTTGGTTTAAAGTCGTCAGCCTGACTCTCTTGTTATCGTCCATATAACAACAATCTGAAAATCTGGTAGTCTGCCCAGAAAATAATCTGCAATTCTAGTAACAACTTCACACAATGATTAGCATAATATATGAATAATGAAATTGTTATAGCTTGAAAGTTTCCCCCACACTTAGTCCTTTCTACACTCGGAAGTGGATAGAGAACATAAAATAAGGGAACTTCTTCGGGTTCCTCTCGATGAACCTGCACAATGCTAGAATCAAACACATCAAGTGGTGGATACTTAGAAGTAAAATAATCCTTAAGAATTTTGGAAGCACAAATACTCAATCCTAAGTAATGTGGATCAAAAGATTTAGAAATATGCAAAGGATTAGATAAACCTTCCACAATCTCTTGTATTACGGGATCCTCATCATTCTTAAAGAATTGCAATGAATTATTTACCTCATTTGTATCGTGGTCCTCTATTGATGAGTGCCAAATAGTGCATATTTTATACACCTTTTTATTGGCATTTTACTCATCTTTTGCGCTTAGAAATCAGATATTATCCCATATTCTGTGTTTTCTTTGTTTTCAAGAATAAATATTTGTATTAATTAATTTTGTGTTTTTAGGTAATAAATAAAGCTCGGAGAATCTGAGGAGCCAAGGAGCGAAGAATTGGAGTCAAGCATCTATGGAGCAGATAGCCAAAGCCCGCGCGCGAATCAGTTGCAACCCAACAAGGAAGACATGGGCTAGAGCTACCCATGACCCGGATCCGAGCCCGCTCACTCTGAGCCATTGAGATCTCCCTCAGCTACATCCAACGGTCGCTCCATCGCTTACATCTATCTCTTGATGCACTCGCGCAACACCATATCACAACAGAACCGGCTACCAACCTCGACCGTTCAGATCTCTCCCGCAAGATCCTACGCTCGGTGCAGCGTTCCCATCGATCTTCGATGTACCTGCTCAACACCATAGCCCCTATATAAGCCCCTAAGCCTAACCCTAAACTCATTTCTCTTCTCCTCTCCCGTCACTTTCACAGAACAACCCTCTGCAAACCCTTTTCCCTCACCCGACACAGAGCAGAGCTCTGCTCTTCCACCACCAACCACCCTCTGCAGCGCCACCCTCCATCTCCTGCCAAAGCCATCACCACCATCTCCTTTCCCATCACCGCAGCCAACAACTCCTACACCTACGCCTCATCTCTAACCCTAGATATCACTTTCTTAGTTTCTACCAACCCTAGAGACTAAATCAGTGATAACTAGAGATAGGGTTCACAACAGTCGAAGCAGGGACGATGTGACAAGAAGAGGAACAAAGAATCGAGAGTATGGGTTTGCTTTCTTTTTGATTTGTTTCGATTTTTGAATTAAAGTATTAGGGTTTGGTATTTTTGGGGTTCCATGTATAAATAGAAGTTGTAGAACATGTTTTTGGACACGCCTGGATTAGCCAGAGCAGTCACTTAGTATTATTTTGTTCTTTGTTGCTTTAATTTGATGTTTTAATTTAATTGTTAGGGTCTCCATGAAACCCTAATTTACAACTGTGTTCTTCATGATTCATGTATTGTCTTGAATGCTGGAATATTTTCTAGGATAGAATTAATCTTAGTACACAATACTTTGCTCTCACAGTGCATACCAACGCCATGGATGCACTGTAGTTTGATTCCCACTGTATTCATTGTGCTGCAACTCATGCTTAGAAACCAATGTTTATCTATAGATTAATTGTACTTTAGCTAGACAGTTAATACTTAGGATGAATACCTTAGTTGTGATTGATTCTTCTATTGGTGAAACACCTTAGGTAAGAGGTAGAATTGACACTTCTCCCTTATCCGTTACAAGGGCAAGAATAATACAATGAGCTAAAGACACAGTGTAAATTAGTGGCAGATTGAAAGACCCTAATTCTCTTTAATTTATATCTTTTACCTTAGTTTAGGTTTATCTCATTAAACATCTGCCGTATCGGCACAAAACATCTATATTATCACCTGTTGTCACTCATAGTCACTTGAAACTCAGTTAAGTAGCAAGCCTTAGATCACTTAAGCACACCCTTGTCTCTGTGGATCGACCCGTACTTGCCGCGTCTCCGATAGACGCCGTGCACTTGCGGTTATCACCGTAGGCCATAATAGAAACACCTTTCCAGGCCTACCAAGTTTTTGGCGCCGCTGCCGGGGACTTGGCGCGTGCCCTGCTGATTTTGGGCTAGTTCTTCACTGAATTCTCACCATTGTATATACGCACTTGCATCTTTTATAGCTTTTCATTATTGCATTTTATTTTACACCTGTATTTGCACCATCATGATAACTTAGCTGTTTTTTTCATTTAGTCATTATAAGCATGATAACTTAGTTTAAGTTTTTAACTTGCATATGTAACTTAGGAATTCTAGTATAATTTAGCTGTTATTTTTGTTAGTTTAACTTTGCTGTTAACCATCTGCATCGTGCCCCTGCACTTTGCTGTTATTTTGTTTTTCTGTGGCTTAATCTTCAGCTCAGGCATAGCCCTGAGCTCTGCCAGAGCATTCTTGCTCTGTAGCTTTGACTGTGAAGCTCTGGGAACTGAATTCTTTGTTGAGCTGCAGGTGCATTCTACCTGTGCTGCTGATGCTTGGCTGCTGCTGCTGCTGAGCAACCAAAGCAAGGGAAGCCAAACCAGCCCATTGAAACCAACGAAAAGGCGCAGAACCTGAGGTACCTGCTGAGCTGCTGAGTAAGGCCACGGAACCTGAGTTACAAAGTTCTGAGCACAACTCAGGTAAGTGACTCCATGTATGACCTGTGAACTAGGTTAAGCTAGCATACACCTTTGCGTGAGCCTATGAGAATCCTTGAGCAGCCCCTGAAGCTGCAAGTTTGAGCTTAAACTCCAGCCCCTGCGCATGAGCTTGTGCTAGCTACTCTGCTGCCTTAGCCTGAGCAACTTTGAGCATGACCTGTGACATCAATTTGAACAGCTATTGCTTCGCATGACAGATTAGCCGCCATACTAGGTCACCACCTCTGATTGCTTACCTGTTAAACCTTGCCTTGTCTTGGCTGAGTGCACAACCCTGTTGACCCTGCCACTCTGAAGTCTGTGTGTGTGAGTGATCCTTTGCATCTGTGAGTTGCTTGACCTGTGTATGAAAGCTATTTTCATTTGCTATTAAGTTTGTGCTAGACTCTGAATGTGTGAGACCTTGTTGTGTGGCGTACCTTGTGTGCCTGATCTTACATTGGTTAGCTGGTAGTTTGTAATTCAGAGCAAGCCTTGCTCTGTAGACCCCTGAGCTCAACCTGCGAAAACTGTAAACTCCATCTGCCCTGCTCACTTGCTAGCCCCTGAAGCTGCAAGTTTGAGCTTGCATACCCTGGCATAACCTTGAGCATATCAGTGCAACCCTTTTGAACCTTTGAGCCATCGTCGACCACCGTGCATGATAATCCGGCTCCTTGCTAGCCCCACAAGCTGCAAGCTTGAGCTCCCTGGCTAGCCCTTGGTCTACCACCTGTATAAACCTGTGCATTCTCTGAGTTGTGCATTGCACATTTTTGTGAAAAATTTCACAAAACCTGGGCTGCAAATAGCTGTGTCAATCTTTGCACAGCAACTAAAACCACAACCTGGGCTGTACATTTTGAAGCCCACATAAGCCTGTTCTAACTAGGCTTTGCAATCCACTGGGCTGTGTCTTTCTACTGGGCTGTGCAACTTGCTCTGCTCACATAGCTGGTTTACACAAAAACAAACTAAGCCCACATAACCACTAACCTGGGCTGCTGTTTCAAATTGAGCAGCTAGGCTGTATAGGCTGAGCCCACATAACCCACACTGCTGGGCTGTTCAAACACTACCTGGGCTAGCTAAACCCACATCTGTTGGGCTGAACATCAGCTGGGCTAACTGAACACTGCTGGGCTGATCAACACAACCTGGGCTGCAACCAAACTGAGCCCAGAGTCTGCTGGGCTGTACCCCTTTTCGCTGGGCTGCACATGTTAACCTAACTTGGGCTTACACCAAAACTCAACCCAATTCAATTCAGTTCTGGGCTATACTTTTTCAAACACCTCTGGGCTTAAACAATTTCAAATAGCAACTGGGCTGAACATTCCCAAATAAACCAAAACCCCCATAAACCAAACTTTCCCACATAAACCAAAGTTTACAAAAACAAAAATGAACCCATTTAAACCAAACAAACCCACATAAACCAAATTAGATTGTGAGTTCAATTTGATAAATCATGTCAGGATTTTGGTCTGCATCTGGGGATTCAAACAAATCCCTTAGAGAGCTTGCTTACGGGCATCTTTCACAAGATGAACACCCATACCATAGTGACTTTAGGGAATTTTATGGGCCTTCTCAGGGCCCTGATCTCACATACCCTAATCATTATGATCACATACATCATCCACCACAGGTTGAAAATGAACAATCTTCTCATACCCAGTCATCACTTTTAGATCATTATGAAATGCATGCTTGCACCTTATGTGGTGGCTTAGACCACCCTGCTGAGTACTGTTATATTCTGCATGCTTTTAGACAGTCTAGGGAAAACCATGATAATCCAATGTACGAAGTGTCTAGAAGTGACTATTGGGACCATAATCAACCTGCACACATGCATCATTCACCACAGTGGGGAGATGAACAATTTTATACTCCCCCAACTCCTAGTTTGCAATCAACAATGGAAACACTCATGGAGCAAAATGCTAGGCTTGAAATGAATGCAATGCATGACCATCCACATAGCAACATGTCTGAGCATCCCTTCTCTAGTGAACCTTTTGCACAACCATATACTGAATATGAACCTAATCTAGAGGTCAATGAGTACACTAGAAATGCTACAATTGTGAATGGAGAGATGAACTTTTGCTATGATAATGATGATGATGAATATGATATGTTAGAAGAGCATGTGCATGCTGAAAATATGATGGAATCTTTTGGTTCAGAGACGTTAGGCGTCTCTTCTGTGAACCCTATGAATGATACTTCTTCTAACATTCATAAATGTGATCTTAACTATGAGCTTAGTTTTGTGAAATTCTTCAGTGAATGTGAGCATGCTTCACAACTTGTTTGTGACTTAGGAAAGGATGAATCTTCACGTTGACACTAATGTTCTTTTGGATCATAATATTATTTACGTGTCTCGATTCCTGCCCATGTCGCAATATGTTGTCTCCTCGATGAATTTGACATGGGAATTGATGAATTGCCCTGTGAAAATGACCATGATTTACCCACTCCTGACCTTAGGAAAGAGTGTGACGGTGCAAATGATTTGATACATGAAAATAACGTAGATGTACCTAACCTCTCTCCTGAGTCACAAATTGAAACTCCTTCACCCAACCTAAGTGTAGTTTGTCACAAAATTGCAAAACCAACTTTTCTAAAAATGCCTAACTTAGGCCTAGAGCTTTGTGCTTCCCAAGTCCTCTTGGACTATTTTGCATCAAAGTATAACACTTTTAAAGAGCCAAAGTTGGAATGTGTATGTCTGACTGTTATTAGTAAAACTCATTTTGAGTTAGACCTTTTGCATGATGTACCTTTAAAATTGCAAGATTTTGTTCTCACAAACACACCCGTTCACAAGTTTAGGTTTGGGGGAACTCATTCCCATTTGCAGTCTTACTTGCACTCTCATTTTATATTTGTGTAAGATTGTTGATGGTTGTACATATTGTCTTTTGGGTTGATCCTCAACTCTTTAGACTGTTGGTTTATGGTGCATTTTCATTGTATATATCCAAAAGAGGACTTGTTAAATTTTTCTTTTCTTGATTCGGTTGAGTCTTCTTGCACATATATTATGCTAATCCGATATGATCTCCGTGGAGAATATTGGATTCTAGCCTTGACGAATGAAGCTCAACCTTGCTCCTGCCGACATCCCAGTAATCTCTTCCCTTTTATCTTATCAAGATAGTTCTCGTGGTACGTGATTGTTTAAATTTTCCTATCTGTGACACATTGAGGACAATGTTTGATTTAGGTTTGGGGGTGCATTTGCATTTAGAGTTTTTAGTCTTTTTAAATCTTTTATTTAAAAAAAAAAAAAAAAAAAAAAAAAAAAAAAAAATCTTTTTGTAAAAACCTCCAATTTTAGAGATTTTAGAGTCACTAGCATGCTTCTAGCTATGTTTACATAGAGAATCTGACCGAAATAACAGAAATTGGAAGTACCGGAGAACACAATCGGGTTTCTTAGTTGATTAGAGCGTTAAAGTTGGATTTAACCATACCGGAGGGCGAATTAGGTCTTTGTTTAGATATTCGGTAGTAGAATTGTGATCACCCATAGTGGAGACTACCCATTTTACATCAAGCGAGGTACCGACCTTCACTCTTTGTGACTTTCTAGAAAAGCTTTTAGAGTGTGTGTCACCGTACGTCAATTCCGGGTAGGAATGGTGAGCTACCCAACTTCGCACCACTTTCAGCACTACTTTTGATCTCTTGAGTGCTAATTCCGTCAATCATGAGGGTGACGTCTAAAGATGAAAACTCCTTCTAAATACCGATTTGTAGTTAGCATCATTCTCTCTCTCAATCAGCAAGACCCATAGAAACACATCATCATCAGCAACCGGAGCGGAATCGAATATTGAAAGAAAAGTTGAGATAGTCCAAGGTTTTTATGCAACAAAGAAAAGAAAGAAAATAGGATGAGAATTAATGAAGTTTGTGAAAAATTGAGTTTATCGTTTTATTGTAAAAAAAAAAAAAAAAAAAAAAAAAAAAAAAAAAAAAAAAAAAAAAAATATTAAGTTTTTGTGAAGTTCAAAAGTTCGTCATCAACAAGTGAAGACTGAAGACCGAAGATTGAAGACGTTTCTATGGTTTCTTATGAGAGAGTGATATTAATTGCCGATCGGGTGAGAAGTGAGTGAGTACTCCCACCCTTGCTAATGGTTGATTTTCCTTTCTTAGAGATCATCAAGAAAAGATTCTTTTTGTCCACACTTCGTGGAGCCTCCAGATTTTATTTCGGAAGGTTATCCTTCTTACCTACAACGTGTGCGGGATTTCTCTCTTTACTCCCCGCCCGCACACATGAGAGACTAAAAAGCGATCTTTTTGAGTGCAATTATCATAAAACCCTAATGGTGAGGCAGAAGTCGAGGCTTATGATCACAATCGAATCCGAGTTCTTTCATATGGTATGGTTACTTCTCGCTCAGCACTTAAGGATGAGAATGCGTTCTTCGATAGTTCTAACTTCTGTTACTAGCATGCAGAAACTCTATGTCCTCATAGCTTCTTGGAGGCTTGAGACTCTTTTACACTCTGTGAAGTTGGAGAAGGTTTTGTGGGTACACCTCTTGTAAACCCTCACGAGACTACAACTCGTCCACTAGGGACACCTAGGGGTTTAAAGGCTTAGTGCATACGCTAAATGCATTCGAGAGACCTGCGACAGGGGTATAGTTAGGATTTCTTTATTTCTGTTTCACTTGAGGACAAGTAAAATTCAGGTTTGGGGGTATTTGATGAGTGCCAAATAGTGCATATTTTATACACCTTTTTATTGGCATTTTACTCATCTTTTGCGCTTGGAAATCAGATATTATCCCATATTCTGTGTTTTCTTTGTTTTCAAGAATAAATATTTGTATTAATTAATTTTGTGTTTTTAGGTAATAAATAAAGCTCGGAGAATCTGAGGAGCCAAGGAGCGAAGAATTGGAGTCAAGCATCTATGGAGCAGATAGCCAAAGCCCGCGCGCGAATCAGTTGCAACCCAACAAGGAAGACATGGGCTAGAGCTACCCATGACCCGGATCCGAGCCCGCTCACTCTGAGCCATTGAGATCTCCCTCAGCTACATCCAACGGTCGCTCCATCGCTTACATCTATCTCTTGATGCACTCGCGCAACACCATATCACAACAGAACCGGCTACCAACCTCGACCGTTCAGATCTCTCCCGCAAGATCCTACGCTCGGTGCAGCGTTCCCATCGATCTTCGATGTACATGCTCAACACCATAGCCCCTATATAAGCCCCTAAGCCTAACCCTAAACTCATTTCTCTTCTCCTCTCCCGTCACTTTCACAGAACAACCCTCTGCAAACCCTTTTCCCTCACCCGACACAGAGCAGAGCTCTGCTCTTCCACCACCAACCACCCTCTGCAGCGCCACCTGATGCGTGTCGTAGGTGCAATCAAATTAATTCAAAATTTCCACTCAATTAAAAATAATATAATGGAAGTCAAGGTCGATCCCACGAGGAGCACGAGATTCTAGTTGTAAAAGTTGTCACGAAAGGGGGGTGTAAAAAGCAAAATAAAAACAAAACAATTAAAAGGTAAAGTTGAAAGCAATAAGAGAGAGAAGATCAAGGAATCCTTCTTCGTTACGAAACAATGAATCAAGTTATGTTCTCTTCTACTTGTTATTAGTCACAAATTATCACCAACCGTAGGATAGCAGGTCCGCTTAGCTAGCCCCAAAATCCCTAATTTCACTGAGTAACAGGTCCGCTTAGTTATCGATTCTATTCAAAAGAACCACCTTGAGGTCCGCTTACAAGATGTAATTCCCGAATGCATTAAGATTTATGAATTTAGGTTTAGTACTAGTAGTTAAACTCGGTTCGCTTGGTCCACTTTCTAGCGTTGTTTCTACACACAATTGCTCCACGGAATCCCTCCGCAAGGTCTCGTGTTTGCTACTTATGTAAAGAGTCAAGAAACGATTACTTATCTCTTAACTTTCACTAGCTTTAGATCAAATTAACAAATCAATTTAGTTGGCCACCTAAACAATCTATCAATCAATCATGAATGTCTTTAAGATCACTCCTATTAGTAAAAACAAACGATAATCATGTGAAAAACTTCAAGATAGAATTGAAACAAAAACTCAAATCATATGTTTAAAAACTAGGAATTCATCCTCAATCAATAAAATTAACTACTCATGTTAAAAGAGTTCACACAAAGAATAAGAAAAGAAAAGAATTGTGTGTGTAGAGATGTGTGTAGAAGTTGTAGAAAACTTCTCTATTTATAGGCTTCAAAATTCTCCAAATCTTCTAAGGATTAGAATCCTTTTCCTTTTGCAATTCAACTTCCAAATTCAAGTCTTTCTCTTCTCTTCCACCTTCTCTTTCCAAATTTGAGTCCAATTCTCCATCCAATTCCTAGCCCAAGTCTTCACACCCATGAGAGAGGTCCATAGAAAATTCTGGAATTTTGCTCGCCGGAAAACTGGGATTGTGGCCGGAATTTGGCCGGAAAACGTCGCCGCCGGCCGCCTGAAAAATTTGTCGTCGAGAGAATATTCGACGGAATATTCCGTCCGGTCCTCCGTTAGGACTAACGGTCAAAAGGTCAAACCGTCAGTCAAACCGTTAGTCAGCGGTCAAGGAGTGAGTCACTGAGTCAGAACCGAGTCAGCTAGCTAACTCGGCTGACTGGTCTAGCCAGGCCACTTTGCACAGGCCAAACTTGTTGCAGCACAATCATTGTGCATGACCAGCCATCATGGCCCTGGCAGTTCCATCCATCTCAACCTGCATTGAATAACTCACAAGCAGCATTAACAGCTCAGAGCTCACTTGTCTCAGCACCACCTTCATCTCAGGCCACTGCTCCCTAGCCAAGCACAACCACTTTACCCCAGAGTCACACTATCACAGCCTTTCCCTGAAACATCACTTGAACTCAAGCCATTGTAACCTGAGTTTCACAATTACCACCGTCTGCAACAGCAGCTACCACTGCACTCCACAAGCTCAGCTGATGCTCCCTGTCATTCTTCAACATTAGTTCCACCTTCACTGCCATCATACCATTCCATAATCATTCACTCCACGAGCACTGCACCCATACATTTACCACCAGCTCACTGCCTACACAACAACCACCACCTGCAGCTCCTGCCATTAAACCCTGAGCATCACCAGATCCAACAGAACTCAACACCATCAGGCATACCTCCCTGTTAACCACCAGCTCTGGCCTGAATTGGTCCACTGAGCCATTCCGCTTCAATCCCAGCAGCACCAGACACCTGTACTACCAATTCCTCCCTGCACTCAACCTCACCAGCACCTTCAATCACTCATTCAACCTATCACAACAGCACAGCTCAATTTGCTACTCCATCATTCAAATCTCCACAGTATCACCACCTCAGTCCATTGCAGGTGCAAGCCTCGCTTCAGCCATCTCTTTTAGCAGCTCAGACCACCCGTGCCAACATCACAGCTGCCAATCACCAGCTGCACCAACTCACTAAACCAGCTACTGCAATAAGACCATTATCTGCCATATTCTGCAACTCTAGAAACCAACAAATCTTTCTTGCATTCATCAACTTCCCCATCTCATATTCCTTCTACTTTGTTTGAGATTGAAATTCAACACATACCCTTCAAATCGATGCATCAAATTCATCTCCTCTGAATCCCTGGTACTCAGCCATCGAACCCATGGGTAACTTATCAGCAAAATCCAACTCAAACCCTTAAATTCCCTGCTGCAATCGACCATCCATCCACAATTAACCACCACCAATTTCTCGATCTCAAGTTCTTCTAATTCATCACCCCTGAGAACAACCAATTCCTCCCATTCCTTGTCTCGACCAAAATCCCATGAATTTCAACTTCCCTTCTTCTCAGTTTCTAGATTTGAGTTTCACTGAGCTTCAACAACGCCTTGAACACCTCAATCACAGGAGTCTCAACCCCAAATTCGCAGCAGCTCTTTATCCTTCTCTCCAGATTTGAAGCCCTTTTCTCCACTCTCCATCTCGAGGTATCCAACAGCAGCCATGACTGGTTTTAACAGCTTCTCTTCTCAGTTTATTTCCCGATCTGTTCTTGACTCTCGATCGATTAATGGCAGCAGCCCTGACTGCTTCTCCAGGTGTTGAAGAAAAAACGATAATGATTGAGAAATAAATTCTCAGTTTAGGGTGAAGGTGAAGTAGGTTTGGATCCGGTAAAGGGTTCGGATCCGGGTACGGTTTAGGATATGGAACAGGGTATGTGGGCTTGGGTCAGAGTTTAGGGTGTGGGCTGATTTAAACACCCACCATAAGTACACCCCATTAGTGCAATTTTCACTCCCTTCTTTTGGATAAGGGACACCTCTTTGACCTCCCCTTATCCTTGGCTGGGCTCCAAATAGTATTCCCTCCTTGATGAAATGACAATTTTACCCTTGTGGCTCAAATAGGGTGATTTCTTCTTCTTTTCCTCCGTGCGACTCCAAAGTAGCTACAAAACTCAAAACAAGCGTAAAATACATAATTTACAAGAAAAATAGCAAAGAAAGCATAAACTACTAGATAGTAAATTAGGTGTATTCTACACCTATCAAATTCCCCCACACTTAGACTTTGCTAGTCCTCGAGCAAATCAAACTAAAAACTCACAACTTCAAAGCGTTCAAGCGTCACAAGCATCCAAGGAGTTATGAGGACATAGAGTTTCTGCATGCTAGTAATAAGAAGTTAGAAATACCAAAGAACATATTCTCATTCTTAAATGTTGAGTGAGAAATAACCACACCATAATGAGAGAACGCGTGTTTGAGAAACGATCAATAAGCATTTCGCCTCGACTTCTACCTCACCAAATAGGATTTTATGATAATTGCACTCAAAAAAAAACGGCTTTTTTATGGTTCTCACATGTGTGCAGGTAGGAATGAAGATAGAAATCCTGCATCACGTTGAATGGTGGGAAGGATAACTTCCGAAATATTTTTAAAAACCCACATCTTTTATTTTGAAAAACCATTTTTCTGATGATCTCTAAGAAAGGAAATCAACCATATTATCGAGGATGAGATTACTTACTTACCTTCACATCCGATTGCCAATTATGATAATACCACTCTCACGGCATCCAATAGAAACGTCTTCCGCTCCTCGTCTTGATCTTCATGGTCTTCGTCTTTGGTTTCAACTATTGATGATAAACCCTTGAATTTCATAAATCCTTAACAATTTGTAACTCTTTTACCTTAAAATCCTTGTCGCTTGAAATTTCCTTATATATTTTCCTTCCCCACGGCTCATTAAATAAAAATAAGAACAAATATTTCTCTTTTTTTTTTTTTTTTTTTTTTTTTTTTTTCTTTCAATTTTTTTTTTTTTTTTTTTTTTTTTTTTTTTTTTTTTTTTTTTTAAGAACTAGAGAAATTAAATACAAAATAAACCATGGCCGTGGAAGAAGTATTTTACCGCTTGATTCTTCACAACTTGTATCGTCTTGAAATCATAAACTTCAAAAATTCTCACCTTTTGATTTTTCTTCGCTTTCATGAATAAGTCTTCATACTTGGATATAAAATTACCTCATTGTAGTGTAAGTCTTCAACATATATGTAAAAATCCGCTCTTTGTATGTTGCTTTTACTTGAATTTGAAATTTGCTCTTTTTCTCGTTCCGTTGCTTATAAACCTTAAACTTTTCCAACTTTCCTTGTAAATTTTGATGTCGCTCCTTGTTGATGATGAATGTGTTTCCATGGATCCGTTGTTGTTGAGAGAGAGAATGGTGCTAACTGCAAATCGAACTACAAAAAGGAAGCTTTCATCCATGGACGTCACCCTCATGATTGACAAAATTAGCACTCAAGAGATCAAAGAGTAGTGCTTCTATTGGTGGGAGGTTGGGTAGCTCACCATTCTACCCTAATTAACGTACGGTGACACACACTCAAAAGAAGCTCTTTAGTAAATGGAAGAATTCTGGTCGGTGCCTCTCATGATATGAATACGGGTAGTCTCCACTAATGATTGATCAGCAACTCTAATAACGCTTTTCTCCCTGCACCAAATTCGCATCACCGGCATGATTAAATCCATTATTTAACACTCAAACAAACAAGAAATCCGAATGTAGTTCCCTAACATTTCCAAGTTCAATTATGTCGGTCAAAATCTCTATGTAAACATAACTAGAAATATGCTAGTGACTCTCAAATCTTTAAAAGTTGGAATTTTTATGTAAAACTTTTTTTTTTTTTTTTTCAAATTTTTTAATTTTTTTGTAATTTTTTGTTTGAAAAACATGCTTAACCACTCCCCCACACTTAAACCTTACATTGTCCTCAATGTAATTGAATCCTCCTAGTAAAGTCAAGGTGGGAAATTTTAACATGATAAGAAACAAGAAAAAGAAAAAACAAAAAGCAAAAGATAAGAAATACAAAACCGATGGGTTGCCTCCCATGAAGCGCTTGTTTTAAAGTCGACGGCCCGACTTAGCTCTTGCAAGATTCATTAGCCCGGATCAATTTCTTTCACGGGAAAACATGATTTCACATCACTAGGGTATCGCGTTGTCTCAAAGATATTGAAGTGGATGAGTGTACCATCAAACTCCATGGTCAAGGTGCCATTTTGGACATCAATCTTTGTTCCTATTGCTCAAGAATGGTCTACCCAATAACAAAGGTGTAGACTTGGAAGAATTCTCATCATTCATGTCTAAGACATAGAAATCGGCCGGAAAAACAAGCTTATTAACCTGCACCAAAACATTCTCAACAATCCCTTTCGGGTAAACATTAGATCGGTTAGCAAGTTCAAGAACTACCCCGGTCTCCTTAAGAGGACCGAGATTCAAAGAATCATAAATCGAGGAAGGCATAACATTAACCGACGCTCCCAAATCTAGCAAAGCTCGAGTAAACCTTGTTTTACCAATTGTGCAAGGTATATTGAAACTACCGGGGTCCTTTAATTTTGGTGGGAGTTTCTTGAGAATAAACGCCGAAGCATTCTCCCCCACACTCATGACTTCATTCCTTTTCAACCTTTTCTTCTTCATGCACATCTCCTTTAAGAACTTTGCACAACGAGGAATTTGACGAAGAGCTTCTATGAGTGGAATATTGACTTGTACTTTCTTAAAGATTTCCCAAATATCCATGTATTCCAAGTCTCTCTTTGATTTAGCAAATCGGCTAGGGAACGGAGGTGGAGTTGTGAAAGTAGGAACCGTCTCCTCGGGTTGATTGGTTGGCGATGTTTTCTCCTTTGTTGCGGTTTCAATTTCCTCTTTCTCATCATACACCTTATCTTGTTGATTTGGTTGCTCCACTTGTTTCCCACTCCTCAAAGTAATCGCATTAACGCTCTCTCTTGGATTAACAATTGGTTGTGAAGGAAGTATTGTAGACGCTTGCGCTTTCAATAAGTTCACATCGGTCGCTAATTGCCCCACTTGAATTTGTAACTCCTTGATTGCCGAATCGGTCTTTTGTTGGTGTTGTTGGCTTTGTTGGACCATAGAAGTAAGACTTTGCATACCTTGTATTAACACATTGAGCTTGTCATCATTCAAAGAATCACGCTCCTTGACTTGTTGTGGTTGAAATTGTTGAGAACCACCATGTTGTTGAGGTTGGAATCGTGATTGTTGGAAACCACCTTGTTGCTCATATGGATTAGGAGCCGCCGCTTGCTTATTTGCATAGCTAAAGTTAGGATGATCCTTCCACCCGGGATTGTAAGTATTCGAGTATGGATCGTACCTTGGCCTTTGATTCGGATATAAAGCATTCACTTGTTCGGTCTCATTATCCGGAATAATTACCGCGGCAATCCGTTGCATCATAATCTCCATGTTACTCATCCTTTGATCAAGATGTGATGATGAATCACTAACTTCATGCACTCGCCTAACCATTGGTTCATCCCTTGTGTAGAATTGTTGCGAGTTTGCCGCCATACTTTCAATTAATTCGGTAGCTTGGGCCACCGTCTTGTTCATTAATGCACCACCACCCGCGGCGTCAAGAAGAGACCTATCACTTGAGTGGAGAGCTTCATAGAAGTATTGAAGTATCATAGCATCACTAAATTGATGGTGTGGACAGCTTCCCACCAACCTCTTGTAACGCTCCCAACATTCATACAATGATTCTCCCACTTGTTGTTTCAATCCACAAATCTCCTTGCGAATTTGAGTAGCTTTGGATGCGGGAAAATATATCTCGAGGAAAAGTTTCTTCATCCCATTCCATGTTGTGATACTTCCGGAAGGCAAATAATATAACCATTCCTTAGCATTACCCGCCAAAGAAAACGGGAAAGCTTTCAACATTGCTCCATCCACATTAGTCTCCGGTGGAAGCATAGCCATAACTATGGTGTAAAAATCCATAAGATGTTTGTTTGGGTCCTCATTCACCATGCCATGGAACTTTGGTAACTCTCTAATCAACCCCGCTTGATTTCAAGGTTGAGTTAGTTTGGATACACCATTGTTGGGTATCAAGCCTGTGAGAAGCTAGGTCCTTGAGTGTACGATCAGCCATTGTTTCTTCCTCGTTGTCCGAATCACTTGATGAAGAAGGAGGAAGTGGAGTGTTAATCGCTCGAATGAAATCCTTTAATTGAGTGCCGGATCGAAGACGTATTGGACTCGGTCTACCCCCTTTAAGCATTCACCAAAGGTATAACACCTGAAACAAGATTCTCACAAATTAAGTTAGATACGGTAAAGAATCTAACAAAGCAAGAATAAAGCAAAAAGAGAAATAAGAACAACTAAAAATCGCCCGTTGCTCCCCGGCAACGGCGCCAAAATTTGATGCGTGTCGTAGGTGCAATCAAATTAATTCAAAATTTCCACTCAATTAAAAATAATATAATGGAAGTCAAGGTCGATCCCACGAGGAGCACGAGATTCTAGTTGTAAAAGTTGTCACGAAAGGGGGGTGTAAAAAGCAAAATAAAAACAAAACAATTAAAAGGTAAAGTTGAAAGCAATAAGAGAGAAGATCAAGGAATCCTTCTTCGTTAAAACAATGAATCAAGTTATGTTCTCTTCTACTTGTTATTAGTCACAAATTATCACCAACCGTAGGATAGCAGGTCCGCTTAGCTAGCCCCAAAATCCCTAATTTCACTGAGTAACAGGTCCGCTTAGTTATCAGATTCTATTCAAAAGAACCACCTTGAGGTCCGCTTACAAGATGTAATTCCCAGAATGCATTAAGATTTATGAATTTAGGTTTAGTACTAGTAGTTAAACTCGGTTCGCTTGGTCCACTTTCTAGCGTTGTTTCTACACACAATTGCTCCACGGAATCCCTCCGCAAGGTCTCGTGTTTGCTACTTATGTAAAGAGTCAAGAAACGATTACTTATCTCTTAACTTTCACTAGCTTTAGATCAAATTAACAAATCAATTTAGTTGGCCACCTAAACAATCTATCAATCAATCATGAATGTCTTTAAGATCACTCCTATTAGTAAAAACAAACGATAATCATGTGAAAAACTTCAAGATAGAATTGAAACAAAAACTCAAATCATATGTTTAAAAACTAGGAATTCATCCTCAATCAATAAAATTAACTACTCATGTTAAAAGAGTTCACACAAAGAATAAGAAAAGAAAAGAATTGTGTGTGTAGAGATGTGTGTAGAAGTTGTAGAAAACTTCTCTATTTATAGGCTTCAAAATTCTCCAAATCTTCTAAGGATTAGAATCCTTTTCCTTTTGCAATTCAACTTCCAAATTCAAGTCTTTCTCTTCTCTTCCACCTTCTCTTTCCAAATTTGAGTCCAATTCTCCATCCAATTCCTAGCCCAAGTCTTCACACCCATGAGAGAGGTCCATAGAAAATTCGGAATTTTGCTCGGCCGGAAAACGGGATTGTGGCGGGAATTTGGCGGAAACGTCGCCGCCCGGCCGCCGCTGAAAAATTTGTCGTCGAGAGAATATTCGACGAATATTCCGTCCGGTCCTCCGTTAGGACTAACGGTCAAAAGGTCAAACCGTCAGTCAAACCGTTAGTCAGCGGTCAAGGAGTGAGTCATCAGAGTCGTAACCGAGTCGCCTAGCTAACTCGGTGATCGGGTCTAGCCAGCCACTTTGCACAGGCCAAACTTGTTGCGGACAATCATTGTGCATGACCCGACCATCATGGCCCCGGCGGTTCCATCCATCTCAACCTGCACTGAATAACTCACAAGCAGCATTAACAGCTCAGAGCTCACTTGTCTCAGCACCACCTTCATCTCAGGCCACTGCTCCCTAGCCAAGCACAACCACTTTACCCCAGAGTCACACTATCACAGCCTTTCCCTGAAACATCACTTGAACTCAAGCCATTGTAACCTGAGTTTCACAATTACCACTGGCTCTGCAACAGCAGCTACCACTGCACTCCACAAGCTCAGCTGATGCTCCCTGTCATTCTTCAACATTAGTTCCACCTTCACTGCCATCATACCATTCCATAATCATTCTGCTCACAGCACCAGACCCATACATTTACCACCAGCTCACTGCCTACACAACAACCACCACCTGCAGCTCCTGCCATTAAACCCTGAGCATCACCAGATCCAACAGAACTCAACACCATCAGGCATACCTCCCTGTTAACCACCAGCTCTCCTCGAATTGGTCCACTGAGCCATTCCGCTTCAATCCCAGCAGCACCAGACACCTGTACTACCAATTCCTCCCTGCACTCAACCTCACCAGCACCTTCAATCACTCATTCAACCTATCACAACAGCACAGCTCAATTTGCTACTCCATCATTCAAATCTCCACAGTATCACCACCTCAGTCCATTGCAGGTGCAAGCCTCGCTTCAGCCATCTCTTTTAGCAGCTCAGACCACCACATGCCAACATCACAAACCGCCAATCACCAAACCGCACCAACTCACTAAACCAGCTACTGCAATAAGACCATTATCTGCCATATTCTGCAACTCTAGAAACCAACAAATCTTTCTTGCATTCATCAACTTCCCCATCTCATATTCCTTCTACTTTGTTTGAGATTGAAATTCAACACATACCCTTCAAATCGATGCATCAAATTCATCTCCTCTGAATCCCTGGTACTCAGCCATCGAACCCATGGGTAACTTATCAGCAAAATCCAACTCAAACCCTTAAATTCCCTGCTGCAATCGACCATCCATCCACAATTAACCACCACCAATTTCTCGATCTCAAGTTCTTCTAATTCATCACCCCTGAGAACAACCAATTCCTCCCATTCCTTGTCTCGACCAAAATCCCATGAATTTCAACTTCCTTCTTCTCAGTTTCTAGATTTGAGTTTCACCGAGCTTCAACAACGCCTTGAACACCTCAATCACGAGTCTCAACCCCAAATTCGCAGCAGCTCTTTATCCTTCTCTCCAATTTGAAGCCCTTTCTCCACTCTCCATCTCGAGGTATCCAACAGCAGCCATGACTGGTTTTAACAGCTTCTCTTCTCAGTTTATTTCCCGATCTGTTCTTGACTCTCGATCGATTAATGGCAGCAGCCCTGACTGCTTCTCACTTTCAGGTGTTGAAGAAAAAACGATAATGATTGAGAAATAAATTCTCAGTTTAGGGTGAAGGTGAAGTAGGTTTGGATCCGGTAAAGGGTTCGGATCCGGGTACGGTTTAGGATATGGAACAGGGTATGTGGGCTTGGGTCAGAGTTTAGGGTGTGGGCTTGGGTCAGAGTTTAGGGTGTGGGCTGATTTAAACACCCACCATAAGTACACCCCATTAGTGCAATTTTCACTCCCTTCTTTTGGATAAGGGACACCTCTTTGACCTCCCCTTATCCTTGGCTGGGCTCCAAATAGTATTCCCTCCTTGATGAAATGACAATTTTACCCTTGTGGCTCAAATAGGGTGATTTCTTCTTCTTTTCCTCCGTGCGACTCCAAAGTAGCTACAAAACTCAAAACAAGCGTAAAATACATAATTTACAAGAAAAATAGCAAAGAAAGCATAAACTACTAGATAGTAAATTAGGTGTATTCTACACCTATCACCACCCTCCATCTCCTGCCAAAGCCATCACCACCATCTCCTTTCCCATCACCGCAGCCAACAACTTCTACACCTACGCCTCATCTCTAACCCTAGATATCACTTTCTTAGTTTCTACCAACCCTAGAGACTAAATCAGTGATAACTAGAGATAGGGTTCACAACAGTCGAAGCAGGGACGATGTGACAAGAAGAGGAACAGCAATCAGAGAGTATGGGTTTGCTTTCTTTTTGATTTGTTTCGATTTTTGAATTAAAGTATTAGGGTTTGGTATTTTTGGGGTTCCATGTATAAATAGAGAGTGAAGAAGATGAAATTGGGCATGCCTGGGCTAGCCAGTGCTTCACTTAGGTTTTATTTCGTGCTTTAATTGTTTTGTATCATGTTTTAGTTCAAATTTCTAGGGTTGAGATGAAACCCATAATCTGTTGATAATTGTAGTTTATATTTTGATAATTGTTCTTGATTGTGCTATATACTTTAGGATATATAATCGTAATACCTTGCATTTGCTTTCACAGTGCATACCATGTATGCACTGTAGTCAGGTTATCACTATGTAAATGTATTGCAATTCACACTTCATTGTCTGTTATTGATCCCCAGACTAGTTGTACCCTGAGAAGACAGCTAGTGCTTAGGAGAAATACCCTAATTGTGATTAGATATCCATCTTAGGATAAGTTTGATCATCTAAGTAATGAAAGTGATTTGTGATTAGTTGTACTTTGTGATAAGACAACTAATACTAGGAATTAGCTAATTGCTTTGGTTGATAAGAAGCCATCCTTAGAAACCCTGGATAACGGCAGACTTGCATTTTTCCTAATTATCCATTACAAGGGACGAGAACAATATTGAACTTGAACTGAATTAGCTGAGATTAGGCGGTGGATTCGACACCCTAGTGCTTACAATCTAGTTGCATCTTAAGTTCACTGTCACTCCATTACATCTCTGCCGAATAGGCACAAAACCATCTTTGTTACTCTGTCACTCTTGAATTTCAGTTGAAGAAGCCTTAGATCACACACAAAGCACACACAAGTCCTTGTGGGATCGACCCGTACTTGCCGCGTCTCCGATAGACGCCGTGCACTTGCGGTTATCACCGTAGGCCATAATAGAAACACCTTTCCAGGCCTACCATCTATCAAACTATTTAGCCATTCTTCGTCAGTTTCTGCTTCAATCAAAATTTCAGCATCATTATAATCCTTGGCAAGTTCAATTGGGTCTTCCACAACTTCAACCAATTTGGTTTCATTCTCAATCTCTATTTCTTCAACACTTTCGTCATCAGAATCCTCTTCAAGAAAGTCTAGTTCATTGGTGCAAATCCTAAAATCATTGTTTGAGTACGTTACACCATTTATAACAACGATTATGTCATATTCATTCTCCTCCTTTTGAATAGGCGAGTGATCATTATTATGATCCGGAGTTGAAATAACATTACCATTATTGCAAGGATTTTCCAAAGGTTGCTCATCTTCATCAGAGTCTTCGTCTCATAATCTTCAATATCCCAACGACGTTGAAGTTCCGCTCGTATTACCTTGTTAATTTCTTCGAGAGTCTTTTCCGATGCTCCAGCTTCTTCTAACTGATCATATTGCTTAGAAAGTTTTCTGATATTAATACGTTTTCGCGCAGTTATTCACGATGATATTTTCAGACTGTATCTCCTCTTTTGACATAAACGGAGAAAGAACATGATAAAGAGGAATAGGTCTTTCCAAACTCTCTTTCATCTGCACATTACTAGAAAACAACTGATCAGAAGTATAACTATCCTCCCATCCCTGTGATTTCTCACTTACATACCCGTCATAAGGTTGTTGAAATGTATGAGAGTATCCATAAAGCTCGGTAGGGTATGGTTGGTAGTTGTTATATGAATGAGATTGAAATCCAAATTGATTACCACTATAATATGATGATTGGTCTTGTGCTCCGTACATGTTATGTCCGTAAGGAAACATGACGACTCACAAGAACAAAAGAAAAAATCTAAAAACAAAAACAAGCTAAACAAATAACAAATCAATTAACAACCGCTCCCCGGCAGCGGCGCCAAAATTTGATGGGTGTCTAACCACAACAAATTATTCAATATATTTCCCACTAATTAAATAAATAATATAGCGGTAGTAAGGATCGTTCCCACAGAGAGCTGTGTAATTGATATGTATTTGGTTCAGCAAATAAAAGACAAGGGGATTGTTTGATTAAAGTAAAATAGAAAGAATAACGAATAAAAGAAAGATATGATCAAGGAATCCTTCGCCGTTACCAAGCGATAACTGGATTAGTATACTTATCTATCTTCGTTATAATCCATGCATCACCAACCGTAGAATAACAACTAGCTCAGTGTTATCCCCAAAACTCCTTATACCACGGATACGGAAGCTCTCCAATATCAGATTCTATCCAACCGAACCACCAAGTAGTAGCTCACTCAAGGTGTAATCCGACCGAACGCTTAGGCTTTATGAATTAGGTTGATCCCAGTAGTTAAACTCTTAGCTCAAGGTTCACTTGCTAGTGTTATCTTCACTCGCAATTGCTCCACAGAATCCCTCTGCAAGGTCTTGCGATTTCTACTTGTGTATGAATTATTCGACGATTACTTATCTCCTAACTCAATACTAGCAATAGAACAATCAATAGACTAATCTAGTATGCATCCCAAATCAATCTAAGAATCACTCATAAATATAGATGTAGTGAAAACAAACGATAAGATGATTAAAACTCATAACAAATTTGTATAATAATAAAGCTTCACGCTAGAACATTGAATTCATCCTTAATCAATAAAGTTTAGCCTCTCATGTTTACACCGTTCCTCGGTTTCCCCCTAAAGGGGTAAACCCTAAAATATTTTATGAAGAACAAAAGTAATATTATGAGATGTAGAGATATATGATATGATATATGTTAAGAAGTGTTTCTTAAATAGTCTCCAAGTTGTAGCTGCGCCCGTGCCGAATCCCGTGCAAAACAAGTTGCCAAAACCTAGCCTATTTCCCCAAAACAGCTCATGCCCAACACTGCTTCACGACCAAAACTCATGAACAGCCAAGTGGGCTCTCGCACTTAGCAGAAAAAGCCCAGCCCAATTCGCATTTGGATTGTCAGTCAGCTGGGACTGACAGCCTCAGTTCCCTTGCTCAACTTATATCCTAACTCTCAATCCACGGACATACCAGTCTCCGTGAAATTTATTTTTCCCTGGATTTTTAGTTTCGCTCCGCAGAATCACGGACAGTCTGGTTGCCGTGAGATTTTAAACTCCCTGACTTTCACTTTTCCTCCCATAACTTCCACGGATACTCTGTTAATCGTGAGAAAACTATTCTTCTGTGTTTTGATTTTCTCGGTCTCTAACTCTGTTCAAAGCTCAGCTTCTCGTCACTGCCAACCCAACAGCTTCCTTCATCCAGTCGAGTAACACCACCGATCATCATTACTAGCACCACTGTTATTAATGGCTGTCGAGTGTATTATTCCCTATTCAGCTCCATAAAGAACTCCACCACATCACCATTCCATCTCATGATGTTCAACCAGTCACCTCCATCGACTACCACCATTCTTTACTGCCGTGCTCTATCTTCTTTATCATCTCCTCCATTGCAACCAACTCCTATCAACCATAGTTCAACTCCAGCTAACCTCGACAATCCTCACTGCCATCTCTCCATCGACAATCGTTCTCGTTTTATATACTCTCGGATTTTCAGTCACAGCAACTGATAGGTGTAGAATACACCTAATTTACTATCTAGTAGTTTATGCTTTCTTTGCTATTTTTCTTGTAAATTATGTATTTTACGCTTGTTTTGAGTTTTGTAGCTACTCTGGAGTCGCACGGGGAAAAGAAGAAGAAATCACTCAATTTGAGCAAAAGGGGTAAAATTGTCATTTCACCAAGGAGGGAATACTATATGGAGCCCAGCCAAGGTTAAGGGGAGGTCAAAGAGGTGTCCCTTATCCAAAAGAAGGGAGTGAGAATAGCACAATTGGGGTGTACTTATGGTGGGTGTTTGAATCCACCCACACCCTAAACTCTAACCCACACCCGTACCCGGATCCATGCCCGAGTCCAAACCCAATTTATAACTTAAACCTAAATTCGAGAGAAGCTTATTCTCCCAAATCGTCTCGTCCTTGAAAAAAGAGAAAAAAGAAAAGAAGCAGCAGGTGAGGTAGATGGCGATGACGCTCTGGCAGAGATGGTGGATGTTGGGTTCGATTAATCGAGAAGGAGGAGGAAGATGCAACGGTTGCTACTGAAGAACAAGATGTTGTTGTGATTGAGTTCCTCGCTTGTGGTGCTAAGAGAATGGAATCGAAGGTTTGAGTTGAAATGAAGATTCAGGGAGATGGGGATCGAATCGGAGAAATTAATGGTCTACATTATGGGTTCGATCTGGAGGTGATATTGATGGTTGTTGTTGTGATGGATTGTAGAGATCGAATGGGTTTGAGTTTCACCGAGAAGGGTTTTCGATGGATGAATCGGATCTTTGTCATCCGTAAATCAAGAAGACGCGGTCGAGACTCGAGAGCAAAAATCAATAGAGTTGAAGTTCAGAGAAGAAATCAGGGAATGAATTATCAGAGAATGATCGAATCGGTAATGTTGTTTCGATGGTGCTGAGTTGAAGAAAATGGAGTAAGCTCTGAGATGGATGCAATCATAGAACTACAGCAAGTGTGAATGAAGAATTGAATAGATGTATGTGTTAGGTTTGTTACAGGGCAGAAGAGAGGCCTGAAATTGGCCGGGAAATCCTGATAAACAGCCGAAACTCGGCCGGTTTTCCGTAATGGCGAGTCAACTCGGCGATGACCAATCCCAGGGCGAGTCGGAGCGACTCAACTCACCCCAAGAAGACCACCACCGAGTTAGAAGGCGACTCGTTGTCTAACTCATTTTCCCCTTGACCCGTTGACTAACGGTTGACTGTTTGACCGTTAGTCCTAACGGAGGATCGACGGAATATTCCATCGAATATTCTCTCGACCAGATGAGAACTTTTCAGGCAGCAATACAAGACTATTCCTACGGATTCCGGCCATAATCCCATTTTCCGCAGCTAAAAATTCCGAATTTTCTATGGACTTCTCTCATGGGTGTGAAGACTTGGGCTTGGAATTGGATGGAGAATTGGACTCAAATTTGGAAAGAGAAGGTGGAAGAGTTGAGAAAAGCTTGGAATTGGAAATTGAATTGCTAAAGGAAAAGGATTCTACTCCTTAGAAGATTTGGAGAATATTGAAGCCTATAAATAGAGAAGTTTTCTACAACTTCTACACATCTTTTACACACATCTCTACACACAATTCTTTTCTTTTCTTATTCTTTGTGTGAACTTTTAACATGAGTAGCTAATTTTATTGATTGAGGATGAATTCCTAGTTTTTAAACATATGATTTGAGTTTTTGTTTCAATTCTATCTTGAAGTTTTTCACATGATTATCGTTTGTTTTTACTAATAGGAATGATCTTAAAGACATTCATGCTTGATTGATAGATTGTTTAGGTGGCCAACTAAATTGATTTGTTAATTTGATCTAAAGCTAGTGAAAGTTAGGAGATAAGTAATCGTTTCTTGACTCTTTACATAAGTAGCAAACACGAGACCTTGCGGAGGGATTCCGTGGAGCAATTGTGTGTAGAAACAACGCTAGAAAGTGAACCAAGCGAACCGAGTTTAACTACTAGTACTAAACCTAAATTCATAAATCTTAATGCATTCGGGAATTACATCTTGTAAGCGAACCTCAAGGTGGTTCTTTTGAATAGAATCTGATAACTAAGCGGACCTGTTACTCAGTGAAATTAGGGATTTTGGGGCTAGCTAAGCGTACCTGCTATCCTACGGTTGGTGATAATCTGTGACTAAAAACAAGTAGAAAAGAACATAATTTGATTCATTGTTTCGTAACGAAGAAGGATTCCTTGATCTTGTCTCTCTTATTGCTCTCAACTTTATCTTTTAATTGCTTTGTTTATTTTCTTTTGCTTTTTACACCCCCCTTTTGTGACAATTTTTACAACTAGAATCTCGTGCTCCTCGTGGGATCGACCTTGACTACCCTATATTACTAGTTAATTAGGTAGTAAAGTATTAATTAATTTGTTGTGGTTACGACACGCATCAGCAACCTACCAATTAATCTCGAGAATCACCACCACCAGCTCCATGAATCAACAATGGCTACTAGTGACACCTACAACTACCCTGTTTTTCTTATCGATCTCAACTTCCATCAACAGCAGTCACTAACAGCACCTCTCATCTTTCATCATGCCTCCAAACCCATTAATACTTCAACTCCGTTTTCTCATTGATCACTGCCAAGCATTTCTCAGCTTTATCTTCTCTGCGAATAACCCAACACCTTGGTTGATTAGCGACATCAACACCAGTTCCATTGTTACTGCCATCAATATCTCCCTATCACCAGGACCCGAGCCAAGATCATTGCAGCTCCATCAAAACCACAAACTCGTCTATCCTCCACTATCTTCCATTCGACTGCAGCAACACCTCTCGTCGTCTACTGCCAATAACTCCCTTCGAATACCACTATATATCTTTCCCTAAGACTCGAGCCTTCTTCTCCTTATTTTGCTGGACACTAGCTCTGCAGCTCAACCGGAACTTCCCTGTACTTTCCAAGCTCTCATCTTGCTATCAAACCATGGAAACACTCAAGATGATGGCAGCACCCATCATTATTATCAATCGCCGATTGCTCCTGATATGGCATGAACTCTCCCTGAACTAGTCGTGATGTGTGTTGAACAAGGTGGTGTCCCCTGAGTAATTCAGGCGGGTGTCGTTAGCAATTATGTGCATTCAACTGTCAGTCTTGGAGGACTGACAGTTCGATCTTTGGAACCGACAGCTTAGCTTCTCGTTTCTCCCATAACTTCTTCATATGACATCGGAATGAGCTCGTTCTTTCGCCATCGGATTCCTCTTTCCATCCTCTTCGAGATGATGAGAAGAGATCCTAGGTTTGAAAAAATTCCAATTGGTCTTTGGCCCTTCTACGCTTGTAAACTTCACTTTTGTAACCTTTTTCACTTCTTTTGGATGATTCACCTAGCAAAACATAAATAAGAGAAAACAAGAGTAATATACAATAATTCGCAAGAATATATAGCAATTACTAGCATGGATTCGACACTAAATATATACAAAATATGCACTTAACAAATTCCCCCACACTTGGCTTTTGCTAGTCCTCGAGCAAACTATCTAAACTAAAATACAACAACTCCATGTCGTTGAGGATACGGTTACTCTTAGCATGAATAACATTCCTTTAAACCCCTAGGTGTCCCTAGTGGACGAGTTATAGTCTCGTGAGGGCTTACGAGAGGTATACCCACAAAACCTATTCCAACTTCAAAGCGTTCCAGCTTCCCAAGCATCCAAAGAGCTATGAGGACATAGAGTTTCTGCATGCTAGTAATAAGAAGTTAGAAATACCAAAGAACATATTCTCATTCTTAAATGTTGAGTGAGAAATAACCACACCATAATGAGAGAATGCGTGTTTGAGAGCGATCAATAAGCATTTCGCCTCGACTTCTGCCTCACTTAAAAGGATTTTATGATAATTGCACTCAAAAAGACGGCTTTTTATGGGTCTCACATGTGTGCAGGTAGGAATGAAGAGAGAAATCCTACACACGTTGAATGGTGGGAAGGAAACCTTCCAAAATAATTTCTGGAGACTCCACAAAATTGTGAAAAATAAAAGACTTTTTATGATGATCTCTAAGAAACGAAATCAACCACCATTATCGAGGATGAGAGTACTTACCACCTTCACATCCGATTGCAATGATGATAACACCACTCTCACAGCATCCAATAGAAACGTCTTCGATCGGCTCGTCTTCTTCATCTTCTTGGTCTTCGTCTTTGGTCTTCAACTACTGATTATAAACTCTTGAACTTCGTAGAACTCTGACCATTCGTAACTCTTTCTCTTCAATTTCCTTATTGCTTGATACTTCCTTATAGATTTTTCTTCCCCATGGCCTTATTGAACAAATAACAACCTAAACGCAAATCTTTTTGTATTTTCTCTTTTTTTTTCTTCTTTTTTTTTTCTATATTTTTTTTTCTTTTTGTATTTTTCTTTTTGTATTTTTTTTTTTTAACAAAAATATTGCAACTACAAAAATAATAACGAAATTAAAATTAACATGACCATGAAAGAAGTACTTTACCACTTTGATCTTCACAACTTGTATTGTCTTTGTATCATAAACTTCAATAACTCTCATCTTTTGATTTTCTTCGCTCTTGTAAATAAGTCTTCATACTTAGATATAGAATTCCGCTCCTTATGTGTAAGTCTCCAACGTGTATATAAAAATCTGCTCATTGTATGTTGCTTTACTTGGATATGAAATTTGCTCTTACTCCTATTGTTGCTTGTAAACCTCAAACGTCTTCAACTTTCCTTGTAGATTTTGATGTTGATCCACTTGTTGATGATGATGTGTTTCTATGGACCTGTTGTTGGCGAGAGAGAGAATGGTGCTAACTGCAAATCAAACTACAAGAAGGTGGTTTTCATCTATAGACATCACCCTCATGATTGAACAAATTAGCACTCAAGAGATCAAAAATAGTGCTTCTATTGGTGTGAAGTTGGGTAGCTCATCATTCTACCCGGAATTAACGTACGGTGACACACACTCAAAAGAAAGCTCTTTAGTCAGCTATAAAGAAATTTGGTATGGTGCCTCTGTTGATTTGAAAATAGGTAGTCTCCACTAATGATTGATCAGCAACTCTAATAATGCATTTCTCCCTGCTCCTAATTTGCATCACCGGCATGATTAAATCCATTATTTAACACTCTAACAAGCAAGAAATCTGAACGTAGTTCCCTAACACTTCCAAGTTCAGTTATGTCGGTCAGAATTCTCTATGTAAACATACCTAGAAGTATGCTAGTGACTCTAAAATCTCTACAAGTTGGAGGTTTTATTCAAATATATACAAAAAATTTAAAAATTTTGACTTAAAAAGGCTAAAAACTCTATATGCAAAAGACTCCCCCACACTTAAACTTCACATTGTCCTCAATGTGTAAAATCGAAAATTCTGAATTCTGACGTAACAGCAGATAAAACGCAAAAACTGTACAAATTGGTAAGGAATTTGGAAAAACTCCATTTCACAAAAGTTGTTCATATACGTCTTTTCTACACAGTGTCAAAAGGGCACAGTGTTTCGATAAACGGTCTGACAGTTATGGTCTCTGGAATGAACTACGTGCAGTCTGAATTTTTCTGACGAAAAGCTATTCGTCATAATTCTCTTCTAAGATAGATTCCGGACTCAATGAAATTAAACATGGGGATGCAAATATTATATGAAAACAATAAAAACAAAAAATAAAAGGGATTAAAATACAAACCTATGGGTTGCCTCCCATTTAGCGCTTGGTTTAAAGTCGTCAGCCTGACTCTCTTGTTATCGTCCATATAACAACAATCTGAAAATCTGGTAGTCTGCCCAGAAAATAATCTGCAATTCTAGTAACAACTTCACACAATGATTAGCATAATATATGAATAATGAAATTGTTATAGCTTGAAAGTTTCCACCACACTTAGTCCTTTCTACACTCGGAAGTGGATAGAGAACATAAAATAAGGGAACTTCTTCGGGTTCCTCTCGATGAACCTGCACAATGCTAGAATCAAACACATCAAGTGGTGGATACTTAGAAGTAAAATAATCCTTAAGAATTTTGGAAGCACAAATACTCAATCCTAAGTAATGTGGATCAAAAGATTTAGAAATATGCAAAGGATTAGATAAACCTTCCACAATCTCTTGTATTACGGGATCCTCATCATTCTTAAAGAATTGCAATGAATTATTTACCTCATTTGTATCGTGGTCCTCTATCAAACTATTTAGCCATTCTTCGTCAGTTTCTGCTTCAATCAAAATTTCAAAGATCATTATAATCCTTGGCAAGTTCAATTGGGTCTTCCACAACTTCAACCAATTTGGTTTCATTCTCAATCTCTATTTCTTCAACACTTTCGTCATCAGAATCCTCTTCAATAAAGTCTAGTTCATTGATGCAAATCCTAAAATCATTGTTTGAGTACGTTACACCATTTATAACAACGATTATGTCATATTCATTCTCCTCCTTTTGAATAGGCGAGTGATCGTTATTATGATCCGGAGTTGAAATAACATTACCATTATTGCAAGGATTTTCCAAAGGTTGCTCATCTTCATCAGAGTCTTCGTCTCATAATCTTCAATATCCCAACGACGTTGAAGTTCCGCTCGTATTACCTTGTTAATTTCTTCGAGAGTCTTTTCCGATGCTCCAGATTCTTCTAACTGATCATATTGCTTAGAAAGTTTTCTGATATTAATACGTTTTCCGCAGTTATTCACGATGATATTTTCAGACTGTATCTCATCTTTTGACATAAATGGAGAAAGAACATGATAAAGAGGAATAGGTCTTTCCAAACTCTCTTTCATCTGCACATTACTAGAAAACAACTGATCAGAAGTATAACTATCCTCCCATCCCTGTGATTTCTCACTTACATACCCGTCATAAGGTTGTTGAAATGTATGAGAGTATCCATAAAGCTCGGTAGGGTATGGTTGGTAGTTGTTATATGAATGAGATTGAAATCCAAATTGATTACCACTATAATATGATGATTGGTCTTGTGCTCCGTACATGTTATGTCCGTAAGGAAACATGACGACTCACAAGAACAAAAGAAAAAAATCTAAAAACAAAAACAAGCTAAACAAATAACAAATCAATTAACAACCGCTCCCCGGCAGCGGCGCCAAAATTTGATGGGTGTCTAACCACAACAAATTATTCAATATATTTCCCACTAATTAAATAAATAATATAGCGGTAGTAAGGATCGTTCCCACAGAGAGCTGTGTAATTGATATGTATTTGGTTCAGCAAAATAATAAAAGACAAGGGGGATTGTTTGATTAAAGTAAAATAGAAAGAATAACGAATAAAAGAAAGATATGATCAAGGAATCCTTCGACGTTACCAAGCGATAACTGGATTAGTATACTTATCTATCTTCGTTATAATCCATGCATCACCAACCGTAGAATAACAACTAGCTCAGTGTTATCCCCAAAACTCCTTATACCACGGATACGGAAGCTCTCCAATATCAGATTCTATCTAACCGAACCACCAAGTAGTAGCTCACTCAAGGTGTAATCCGACCGAACGCTTAGGCTTTATGAATTAGGTTGATCCCGATAGTTAAACTCTTAGCTCAAGGTTCACTTGTTGGTGTTATCTTCACTCGCAATTGCTCCACGTAATTCCTCCGCAAGGTCTTGCGATTTCTACTTGTGTATGAATTATTCGACGATTACTTATCTCCTAACTCAATACTAGCAATAGAACAATCAATAGACTAATCTAGTATGCTACCCAAATCAATCTAAGAATCACTCATAAATATAGATGTAGTGAAAACAAACGATAAGATGATTAAAACTCATAACAAATTTGTATAATAATAAAGCTTCACGCTAGAACATTGAATTCATCCTTAATCAATAAAGTTTAGCCTCTCATGTTTACATATTGGTTAAGGATTTCGTTTTCATTCACTAACATGCTTTTCCTCTGTTTCCCCCTAAAGGGGTAAACCCTAAAATATTTTATGAAGAACAAAATTGAACGTAATATTATGAGATGTAGAGATATATGATATGATATATGTTAAGAAGTGTTTCTTAAATAGTCTCCAAGTTGTAAAAACCCTAGAACAAAGTAGAAGAGATAATAATAAAACGTGGTCTTTCAAAGATATCCCAAAGATATTAAAAGTCTTCTTTTATAGCCCACGGTTTTGTCTTCAAAGCCATTAGTTGAATCCGGAGAGAAACCCGTGCAAAACAAGTTGCCAAAACCTAGCCTATTTCCCCAAAACAGCTCATGCCCAACACCGCTTCCCGACCAAAACTCATGAATGCCAAGTGGGCTCTCGCACTTCCATTCCTTGGCGACTCTCAATTTCCGGTACCAACAAAGAACCAAGAAAAAGCCCACACAATCCGCCCCATGTATGACTCTTTCGCATTTGGATTGTCACCACTGACCGATCTCGAAGTCAACACCACTGATCTTCTCGAGCCATTCCCATCTTGCTCAACTTATATCCTAACTCTCAATCCACTGGACATACATCAGCCTCGGTAGCTTCGCTATCAATTCCCGTCTCCGTGAAATTTATTTTTCCCCGGATTTTTAGTTTCGCTCCGCGTAATCACGACGATCCGGTTGACGTGAGATTTTAAACTCCCTGACTTTCACTTTTCCTCCCATAACTTCCACGGATACTCTGTTAATCGTGAGAAAACTATTCTTTGTGTTTTGATTTTCTCGGTCTCTAACTCTGTTCAAAGCTCAGCTTCTCGTCACTGCCAACCCAACAGCTTCCTCCATCCAGTCGAATAACACCACCGATCATCATTACTAGCACCACTGTCATTAATGGCTGTCGAGTGTATTATTCCCTATTCAGCTCCATAAAGAACTCCACCACATCACCATTCCATCTCATGATGTTCAACCAGTCACCTCCATCGACTACCACCATTCTTTACTGCCGTGTTCTATCTTTTTTTATCATCTCCTCCATTGCAACCAACTCCTATCAACCATAGTTCAACTCCAGCTAACCTCGACAATCCTCACTGCCATCTCTCCATCGACAATCGTTCTCGTTTTATATACTCTCGGATTTTCAGTCACAGCAACCTAACAATTAATCTCGAGAATCACCACCACCAGCTCCATGAATCAACAATGGCTACTAGTGACACCTACAACTACCCTGTTTTTCTTATCGATCTCAACTTCCATCAACAACAGTCACTAACAGCACCTCTCATCTTTCATCATGCCTCCAAACCCATTAATACTTCAACTCTGTTTTCTCATTGATCACTGCCAAGCATTTCTCAGCTTTATCTTCTCTGCGAATAACCCAACACCTTGGTTGATTAGCGACATCAACACCAGTTCCATTGTTACTGCCATCAATATCTCCCTATCACCAGGACCCGAGCCAAGATCATTGCAGCTCCATCAAAACCACAAACTCGTCTATCCTCCACTATCTTCCATTCGACTGCAGCAACACCTCTCGTCGTCTACTGCCAATAACTCCCTTTGAATACCACTATATATCTTTCCCTAAGACTCGAGCCTTCTTCTCCTTATTTTGCTGGACACTAGCTCTTCAGCTCAACCGGAACTTCCCTGTACTTGCCAAGCTCTCATCTTGCTATCAAACCATGGAAACACTCAAGATGATGGCAGCACCCATCATTATTATCAATCACCGATTGCTCCTGATATGGCATGAACTCTCCCTGAACTAGTCGTGATGTGTGTTGAACAAGGTGGTGTCCCCTGAGTAATTCAGGCGGGTGTCGTTAGCAATTCTGTGCATTCAACTGTCAGTCTTGGAGGATTGACAGTTCAGTCTTGGAACCGACAGTCTTAGCTTCTCGTTTCTCCCATAACTTCTTCATATGACATCGGAATGAGCTCGTTCTTTCGCCATCGGATTCCTCTTTCCGTCCTCTTCGAGATGATGAGAAGAGATCCTAGGTTTGAACAAATTCTAATTGGTCTTTGGCCCTTCTATGCTTGTAAACTTCACTTTTGTAACCTTTTTCACTTCTTTTGGATGATTCACCTAGCAAAACATAAATAAGAGAAAACAAGAGTAATATACAATAATTCACAAGAATATATAGCAATTACTAGCATGGATTCGACCCTAAATATATGCAAAATATGCACTTAACAGTATGTATCCCATTCAATTCAAGAATGACGATAAAAGAAAGTGTATCAAAAACATAAATTAATGATGAAGACAATGGTGATCTTGAGGTATGTATCCCACCCAGTCATAGTAACGTATCCAATGAATTTTGATGAAAATATTCCTTCGACTTCCATTCACCATAAATGGCTAAAACGGTCTTCATAAAATGGCAAGAACGGTGTACAGACGTAATAAGAAAACAAAAATTAAAGAGTGTTTAGGGCAGCAAGCAAGTTGAAATAAAGGATATCAGTAATGAAATATCACCGTCACTCTTCTGGCGCTGAAGATCTGTCAACTTGTTCCACCTGTTGGGCATTGGAGCTGAAGATTCTGCATCGGGCATTAGTTAAATATCGGAGTTAGAAAATGTAACAGTTTTTCTTTAATAACCTCTGAATTCTATGTTCCTTATTCTTCCATTTCTACAAGTCGATACATGGGTTTGTTATGAAATGCACGATTAATGTTTTGCATGAACATTATGCAGCGTGATCGAAAGAACCAAAAAAAAAAAAAGTGATGCATGACCACAATTGCATTATTATGTCATATTGGTACGCTTAAAATGAATCAAGCCTGAAATACATATGTACACATTCTGGGTGCAGGGGGCGATAAACAAAAAGACTGTTGAGGGTCAAATGCTAGTCTACTAAAAGTTCACTGAGGAATCACAAAAATCTCAATTTTCACAAAAATATACCTAGTTAAATATAAATACTATTTAAATATGGATTTTATTTTACATGCATGAATATATGAAATTTTTTATTACACAAGTCGCATAAAACTCAACCATGACACCGAAAATTGACAAATGTATTCATATGATCGAAAGATATTTGTATTAAGTTGTGCAAAAAAAACAAAAAGACAAAATTCTAATTTGAAGCAAAATGATCTTGTAAGATGGTTATAAAAATCTTTTTGTTAGAGCACTGTTCGATTTTACTCACCAAGCGTTGGTATGTCAAGGTTGGTTTTCATATTTTAGTATCAAAACTCATACGTCGCTTGATTTGATTACTAGAGTCAACTTAGTTAGGTTAGACCAGGAAGTATAAAACTGTTGAGACTTAAATTAATAGACTAGAAATCAAGATTGAGATAGCAAAACTTGTGGGTTCAACCGAGCATTGCTCTAACAATCTCCCCCTTTGTGAATTTTAGTGACAAAACTATTCAATACATATGAATTCAAAATAAATAAACTTTTGGGCTCAATCCACTATGCTTGATTTCCTTGGTTCTTCGAAAAACGTCTTGATTTCTTCGTACTTCAAGTTCTTTTATGGTTTTGCATGTGTTCGTTTATCACCTTTGTTGTTGAAGATCCATAGGAGAATACTCGGTTACGAAAAGCCAATGTCAATCCAAGCTCAAGCATTGCCTGTTATTATGAGTGGTCGTGACTGCATAGGTGTTGCTAAAACAAGCTCGGTTAAAATGCGAGCTTTTGCTCTACCAATGTTGAGGCATATTCAAGCTCAACCAGATATTGTACCGGGAAGATATGAGCCAATTGCTCTTATTATTGCACCTACTAGAGAACTAGTGCAGCAGATTCATAATGATATAATGCAGTTTGCTAAAGTACTGGGTATTCAGTCTGTTCCAGTTTATGGATGATCACAAACCAACAAACAGATCAATGCCTTAAAGAATGGAACCGAGATTATAATTTGTACTCTGGGTGGGATGATCGACTTTCTATGGAAAAATAATGGTAGAATGATAAACCTTCGCAGGGTTACTTATCTTGTTTTGGACGAGGCTGATAGAACGTTTGACATGGGTTACTTATCTTTTTAACCAGACAAGCTTGACTCGAAACTTCTTCTTTGTAAATCTATTAGAAGTCATACGACATCGTCCCAAGAAGATAGAATGGTAAGATAATTAGTAAAATAGAATGATACTCAACTACCAAATTCTAACCTAGTCCGAGACTTGAAATAGTAAACTAGAAATCAAGATATAGTTTTGATCGTCCAACATTGACAACAAGCTTGAGATAGCAAAATATGTGGGTTCAACCGAGCGATGCTCTAACAATCTCCCCCTTTATCAATTTTAGTGACAAAACTATTCAATCCATATGAATTCAATTAAATAAACTTTTGAGCTCAATCCACTATGCTTGATTTCCTTGGTTCTTCAACAAACGACTTGAAATCTTCGTACTTCAAGTTCTTATATGGTTCGGCATGTGTTCGTTCAGCACCTTTGTTTTTAGCTCAATCCACTATGATTGATTTCCTTGGTTCTTCAACAAACGACTTGAAATCTTCGTACTTCAAGTTCTTCTATGGTTCTGCATGTGTTCTTTCAGCACCTTTATTATTGAAGATCCATTGCGATAACAAATCTTTGTTAGAATGCGGTAAGCACACTCTACTCATCGATTGTATACAAAAACATAGTATTGTTACCTTCCTCAAAGTTCAATCACACCACAACTTCGAACCAATACTACGGTGATATGTTCTCCCCCTTAGTCAATACTTACTCCTTTTGCAATATAGGTAGAACCTATAGATAATAATCCACTCCCCCTTACATGAAGCTTCAGAAAGACATATGTAATGTAGTAAGATTCTACTTAATAATTCTCCCCATTTTTGTCAACAAAATTGGCAAAGAAGAAAAATAGGGATCAAGATGAATTAATCAAAGAGTATTCAAAACTAGAGAACACATACCAATATTTAATTTAGACGATTTCACCTAGTAAACTTGGTTCGCGTCAAGGAGATATAAAGATACAAGAATCTCCTACAATTCCACATCCGCTCTCCCCACAAAGATATTACCGTTGAGCATAAGTTCAAAAGAACTCTCCCCATTTGATGTCATTCTCGAGAGAACAACATGAGAGACCTTAACTCTAATCATAAGAGAAGGATTTTTCCTTGTACATACAAATTTACTCGCCAGTTTCGAACAAAGTAAATAAGTATCCCAATACTTTTTCTCTTCTAGCAAGTTACGAACAAAGAAGGTTAAAAATAGCGATCTTAATATTAGAGGCACCAAGATACAAGATTTTTGTGAGAAAAATAATCATCGACAAAAACTATTTTATACGCCAGTTACGAACAAGAGAACAATTTTTGTGTTATGACTCAACATAAGAATTTTAACTTCTCTAGCCATGTGCGAACATATAGATTAAAGTTTACCACTTATTTCCTAGAGTTGACGTAATCAAGGAAGTAATTCGATCCCTACAGAACATCTTACGGAATCCTATAGCAGTTTTTTCACAAAAGTGTAATCGTGGAGAGATTAAAAACTGCAATTCTCAAAATAGTTTACTACTCTTTTGCAAGAGTTAAGAGCTTAACCTATGAGAAAATATGACATATATGTTCTAATTACCAGAATATGATAGCAAAGAACAAACCTCAAAAAATAAGCAATGCATATATATAATTCATGAGATTGGATATTGCAAGTCATCTTCCAAAATAAATTTTAATTAATAAACTTTAAACATGCCAAATGATAGTATTTCTAATGTAACACATAAGAACTACTCCAAAAGCTAATGTTCCTCCTTAAACAATAAGAATAAAATTCCTACAAGGAGTTAACTAGTAAAAACATATGAAGGATCTAAGAATCATCTTCATCTTTACTCTCCGATTCACTCTAAGAAGCTTGAATTTTCTCCATATCATCCTTAATTTCGGGAAATTTTGTACCTAGTAAACATATTTGTTCACGTATACATTTTACCTTGTTGTCTACCTGTTTAACCCTTTTAAGAATTTTGTGTAAAACTTCTAAGGAAGTAGGATTACAAGTACCGAATGAGGATTGAGAAGAACTTCTTCCTTTTTTGAGATCATTGCATCTCATACGATTGTATGAGGTCTTGAGAACGAGAGTGGGTGATCCAATTGAGATTCCAATTGGCGCAATACCAAAGTGTTGAAAAATTCTATGAACGAGGCAAGGAAAACCTAGCTTCTTGTCATAGAGCTTCATGGTGGCTATTTGTTGTATAATCCACCCACATCAAGAAAATGTACCAATTCCGCAAAATCTCGACCCCGACGATAATTTACAATAATAGATGGACAAAGATTTGAATTCCAAGTTTTCCAAAAACTCTTAATGCCATAGAGAGATCTTGGGTGGAAAATTTTCAATTCTTCCAACTAAGACATCTTCCACCAAGTTGAAGAGAGATAGTTTCACAAGATGGCTTCTCTTCACAAGAGCATAGCTCGGTTGAACCCACCAAGCGTTGGTATGTCAAGTTTGGTTGTCATGTTTTAGTATCAAAACTCACCTAGAGTCGCTTGATTAATTACTAGAGTCAACTTCGTTTAGGTTATACTAGAAAGTCTAGGAATGTTGATTACTCTGAAGACCTGAAAAATGTGAAGAACTAACGACTGCAACGAAAACATCATCCTTCCACTTGAGGTTAGTAATACTCACTTATCTTGTTTCCATTCCTAACGTATCTTTCAAATCGCTTTATATTGAAAACATAACATGCGAATCTATATTTATGACACACTAGTGACTAGACTTGGTCATAACATTATGATCAAATTATCAAGGAATTATATTGAATTACGATGTACTCCCTCTGTCCCTAATTAGATGAGCTACTTGTAGTTTGCAAAAATTTTAAGGCAAGGAGGAAAGTGGAGTATATTTAAGTATTTTTTACAATTATACCCTTATGGGCAATAATTAGTAAAATTTAGAAATGATTTATCTCTTAAACTATACCACGGTTTTTTATAAACTTTATACCGTTGAAAAGCATTTTAAAACACCTACACAAAGTAATATAAACATGACTATCAAATTATACATATTTCTTATAGAAAAAATAATCAATTAAAAGGGTAGTTTTAGAAATATCCCCTTGGTTAGTGAAATAGCTCATCTATTTGTGGACAAAACTAAAAACCAAATAGCTCATCTAATTAGGGACGGAGGGAGTATGAAATTGTTTCATAATCGAAAGGGAAATCATAGGTGTGTTTGTCTGGTTCTTCATTAAATAATATTTGGATGACCAATGCAAGATGAAAAGGTAGAATCTATCTTAACCTATGTTGAGAATAAAGGTGTAACCGGTGTTGATGGTGGATTTTCGACAAAGGCTAAAATCGTAAAATCATGATCTTGCATGTTTCTGACACGGCTTCAGACACGTATGTGAAACTCATATTTTAGGATTCGTGAAAGATCATTTTACAATCTATGACTGAGCGTACACCCTCTCAGAGCTCTGGATGAATATGTTATTCATAAAGCCTCTCAACTAAGCTTTTCGACACTTCGCATATTTCATCAACACTTCTACATATAATCGAAATGATTGGACGGCTCCTAGACATATTGCATGCTAGTATAGAGCGTTAACGTCTTCAGGATGCCACATTGTTCCTTGACTATGTAGAATGAATATGTATAGAATCTCTTAATGATTGGACGTCTCCTAGATATATTGCATGCTAGTATAGAGCGCTAACGTCTTCAGGATGCCACACTGTTCCTTGACTACGCAGAATCAATATTTAGAGCGCTAACGTCTTCAGTATGATGCCTTTATCATCTCATACCTCGATTCTCGAATAAACATTATGCTCCTAGACATATTTGAAAAAGTGGGGGTATAACAACCTCACCCAATATTTCGCTTAACAATCTGTATAGACTAAATCCAATATACTTTTAAGAGAATCAACTAGATAGTCAGACTCAATCTTAATAAAAAGTATATCAAAGAGTTATATCTCAATTTCTCGATTCAATCCTTACTCAAACAAATAGAAATCTGCGAGCCTGATTGAATACAAGAGAAATTAACTTGAACGGTACCAAAGACCAATGTTCAAGGATCAATGAATTTCAATCAACAACCAAAGGTTGGATTTACCAATTGATCGATTCAACGCACAACCTGTGATATTTCAATTATATAACAAAATATAATGCGGAAAAGAAATAACACAAACACCAAAAGTTTTGTTAACGAGGAAACCGCAAATGCAGAAAAACCCCGGGACCTAGTCCTGATTGAACACACACTATATTAAGCCGTTACAGACACTAGCCTACTACAAAATAACTTCGGTCTGGACTGTAGTTGAACCCCAATCAATCTCACACTGATCCAAGGTACAGTTGCGCTCCTTATGTCTCTGATCCCAGCAGGATACTACGCACTTGATTCCCTTAGTTGATCTCACCCGGCCACAACTAAGATTTGCTACGACCCAAAGTCGAAGACTTTAATAAACAAATCTGTATCACACAGAAAAGTCTACAGGAATAGATAAATCTGTCTCCCACAGAAATACCTACGAGTTTTGTTCCGTCTTTTCATAAATCAAGGTGAATAGGAACCAATTGATATACCGGACTTATATTCCCGAAGAACAGCCTAGAAATATCAATCACCTCACAATAATCTTAATCGACTAGCGAAACAAGATATTGTGGAATCACAAACGATGAGACGAAGATGTTTGTGACTACTTTTCTATCTTGCCTATCGGAGAAATTAATCTCAAGCCAATCTTACGATTATACTCAATCACGATAGAAACAGCAAGATCAGATCACGCAACTACAGAGAAAATAGTTAGGTCTGGCTTCACAATCCCAATGAAGTCTTTAAGTCGTTAACCTATAGGGTCTCAATAGAAACCTAAGGTTAAGGAGAATCGACTCTAGCTTACACAACTAGTATCACACAAGAGGTGTGGGGATTAGGTTTCCAATTGCTAGAGTTCTCCTTTATATAATCTCCAAATCAGGGTTCTCCTTTATATATTTACCGTTAGATGAAAACCCGATTAGATTCAAGCTAATATCTTTCAACCATTAAATTGAACTTAGCTTGTTATACACACATGAAATATAACTTCATTTAGGTTTGAGTAACCGTACCTAAACGTGTACAAGTCGTTGGTTCAAATAGTTAAACAATGGTTAGCCATATGAGCACTTTCATATCAACCTTATTCATCTTCACCATAACTAGTTCAAATGACTCAAAAGAACTAGTTAGAGAGTTGTTCAATTGCTTAGATCTCATAGAAGTATACAAGACGCAATCGAAGCAAAAACAGTTTTGATTCACTCGAATCGATTCATGAACATTATAGCCACGGTTTGCAAAGATTGCATTCCTTAATTTATAAATGTCTTAGTTCACGAATTAAACTGTTTTTAGAAAATAACCCACTTAAGTACGCATACCTGTACGCATACTTAAGTACCCGGACTGAGCTTGTTTTCAGTTCACAAACTCCAGCAGAAATTCACGGGATGTGAACTTTCGAAAGTACGCGCACAGGTACGCGGACTTATCTCCGGTTATCTTGAGCAGCAAAGTACGCATACTTTGGTTCAAGGATTTTGGATCTACACAAGTATGAATTCACATACAATGCTTATATCCATTCATGGTTATATATTCTAAACTCTCATTTCAATCATTGAAACATTCTTAGAGGATGTTATATAGTTGTCATTCACAAACTATTTTTCATCAAAGCGATTTTCAATTCATTGAAATAATCATCATGACTTTCGTCACTAGTAAAGATGAACTTGGACAAAGTGAAAGCTTACCAACACATATTTCGAGAAATAGATAAGCAAGATAAACTCGACTCGAAATAGCAAACGTGTATAATCGAAGTTTATATAGCAATACGACTTTTGTCTCAAGATAGGAGATAGAGTGGATAGACTTTTGAGTGATAGATAAGTTCAAGTCTCCACATACCTTTTTGTCGATGAAGTTCCACCAGTTCCTTGAGTAGTTCTTCGTCTTTGCATGATGAACGCCGTGGAGTCTAGAGCTCTGATGGTATTTTCAATGATGTTGTAGTAATAGGTTCGTTCAAGACTTGTGAAAGCAGATTTTTTAGACTTAATTTTTATAAATAAAAATAACAAACTCAATTAAAAAGTGTTGTGAAAATTATGGAGAGACTGGGGCTAGGATTCCACCATTGGTCGATATTAATGATTTAATAAAACAATAATTATGCAACTCAACATTCAGATTGATTCTAATAGTATTGCCTAGACATGTAGATTTTCAAAAGAATAGATGTTAATCCAAGCATAGAACATCAAAACCCTAAAGAAAGCATGTTCTATCAAGATAAAATACACCTAACTAATCAAAATCATATAATCAATTTTTAGTTCAAAGAAAAAATCATAATAGAGTTGTTATAATTAATTAAAAGTAGAAATATATCATTTTTACCGAAACAACGGCTTCCTCCATTTCCCCAAGGATTGGGTTTAGCTCCTCGTCATGGAAACACACTCAAAATATGATTTCATTGCTCAAAAGGTGTTTACAATTAATGAAAAGGGATGGAAAATGATTAAAACCGGTTTGTAACACTTATATTTGTGACAAAATAACTGTTACAGAGAACAATACAACTAATCTGTCACTGTCACTGTAGTTAAACGACATTTATGTGGCGTCTTATGTTCTTCGTTCTTCACTTCACCAGCAGAAAGCAATTCTCCTGCAACTAATTTTTCCGGCTCTGTGATGCTCCAAACTTCTCCCAATTCTCTCCATCCCCCTCCTATGATATTGAACACCCTTTATACAGTAAATATGACCAAGAAATCTCGCTCATTAGCCCCCAATAATCCTCCATAATTCTGCCATTAAAGTAAATATTTTCTTTCCTTTCTTTTCCCTGCAGCTGTAAATCACATGATTAATTTCCTTCTTTAAGTTCTTCATGCTTTAACTAGCAGCAAACATGTGCGGTACACGTCCTAGATAGAGAAATACTCGCTATAATTTTGTGGAAATCACAAAATATCTCGTGCACCCTGTCAACTTCAAATCCACATATACAACCCTATTTGATCGAAACAAAAAGGCCTACCGTCCCTGTTTAGTCTTAACAGGCCCAATCCAACCGATTTCTGTGCTTGAGTCTGACTTAAACTCCTCACAAAATCCAAACCCGACGATAACATTCCCTGTTTTCTTCCAACGACGATTCCAACCAATTTTAATCGAAACAAAAGATGTTACCAGCTTTTTTTAGTCCATACGAAGATACCCATTCAATTTAAGAGTTTTAGTCTCAATCTAACACCTCTGATTTTCAAACCCTAATCTGAACTGTGATGTAAATGGTTTTCCCGCCAAAATCTGGTTTTCAAACGAAGAAGGTGATGTGCCCCTTATCCTGTGATGGGGTCCCGATAGCAGGTGCCTGTGAATAGTAAAGAGTGCGCCCCTTATCAACTGTACGCCCCTTATCCAAAATGGGGGTCCGAATAGCAAATGTCATCCGGGGGTTATCAACTTTTCGAGCCGATTTTTCCAAAAATGTTTATTTCCCAAAAATACCTACAAACACACAAAACACCATAATAAGTACAAAATTGAGTACCAAAAATACAGAAAATTGAGGACAAAATTAGACACAAAAATGTGTCTATCAATCTCAACTACACTTTCTATCCTAGTCCGAGACTTAGCTATAAGTAGACTAGAAATCAAGACTTATAGTTTTGGCAACTAAACTTGACAAACGAGCTTGAGATAGCAACGCTTGCGAGTTCGACCGAGCAGTGCTCTAACAATCTCCCCTTTGTCAATTTTAGTGACAAAACTATCAATACATATGGAATACAAAATAAATAAACTTTGCAGCTTCTCATCCACATGTTTGATCTCCTTGGTTCTTCAACATTACTCGAAATCTTCGTCACTTCCAAGTACTCTAATGATTCCAAAGATATTCAATGCAGTATCATCTTTGTTGAAGATCCGTATCCATAACAATGAGAAAACAATAGCTCTCAATCATTGTTATACAGTGTCATAGTATTATTACACGGTATCAAAGTTCAATTGTATCACAACTTTGACAACAATACTATGGTGATATGTATCACTCCCCCTTAGTCAATACTTTATCTCACATGGAAACCACTCCCCCTTACATAATGATCCGGAAACCATATGTATTTGTAGTGTGAACTATACATTAATTCTCCCCCTTTTTGTCAATAAAATTGGCAAAGGTACGAAAACTAGTGAGATCCTAATAAAATTTCCATAGAGACACTGCATGACCAAAAGAAAGTACATATCAACTTTTTAGATGCAATCATATAGTCGAAACTAAATGCATTCATCAAGGAGTTTATAAATATACAAGATAACCGCTATAATATTCCACAGTCGCACTCCCCACAAAGATTTGGCAATTAAGCACAAGTTCAATTAAGAACTCTCCCCCATAAAATTTCATTCCCTAAAGAACAACAAGAGCGACCTTACTTTCACAAGAAAAGAAGAATTTCTTTGGACATCAACAAATCATATAAGAATATGAATTTGTATCCAAAAATCTCAATTAAATTAACCACAACCAATAATTCATGAATTGAGCAATATTGCTCAAACGAACAATATTTGCTTAAACTAGAAATATTTATTTTGCTCACTATCAATACTAAATTGCTTTAGTTAGCAAAATACACGATCAACTGGGTTCAAAATTCATTGATTCAACTATCAATTGCTCGGCCGAGCAATATTCCTCGTGTTGATTCAACTATCAACATTCGAGAATTCTATTGATCCAACAATCAATATTCTAATTTAATGTTTGGTTTTGCTACCAACATCTTGCTCGACTGAGCAACATGGTTCAAAAGGACGACCATCCAATATTTCTGATTCCTAATCTGTCATTCGATCATTCATGATATATTAAATGAGCTTGTTTGCTAATCGACCGACTCTCCGTTGTATTTTGTTGACATACGTTACTTTATGTTTGTACTTGAAACACTCAGAGAGTTCATGACCTTTAAAACTACAGTAAGGACATGTCAATGTAGAGGATGGTTCAGGCACCATGGCCAAACATGCCGCAAGATAAAGTGATGTACATGAAACATAAAAGGAATAGTTTTCATTAGACAGAAAATAATCCATTTCATCCTCCAACGTGGTCGATGATATATCTCCAGGAAAAATGTCAAGGTTGATATGCGTATTGCTACAATTATCAAAATTGATATTTTCATCAACGAGTGCTACACTTGATTTTTCATCTTCTGCAGAATCATAGTGATCAGATGTTTCATCAAGAGTTGCAGCAAGACCTTTATTGCCAGTGTATTTTCAATGATTTGGACACTCATTTGCAAAATGACCAAAACCTTTACACTTGAAGCACTGTGGCATATCCTCGTCATCAGTGTCGACAGTATCCCTGTTATTAGGAGGAACACGGTCGATCATGAGGCTTGACTGATAATTTAGGTTTGCCTCTAGTGAACCGTTTACTTCTCTTCAAAATAAGATCTCTAAATTGTTTTGTGATCAGTGAAATTGAATTGTCAAGATCTTCATATGATGATTCAGTCTCAATGTGATCATTCACAGAGTTGCCAACACTTTTACTTTTATCAAGTGGATTAGTGCTCTTTTGTGCTTTGAATGCAATATCCTTCCCAGCTTTGGATAGATGTTCGTGATCTAAGATCTTTAACTTTCCAACAAGAGTATTCTGGGAAAGTGTTTCAAGGTTAGTGCCCTCAACGATGGCATGTTTCTTAGAATCGTATCTAGCTAGTAGAGATCTGAGAATTTTCATCACAATGTCCTTTTAAGGAATAGTCTTACCCAATGCAAAAGATGCATTAACAATTTCAGACACTTTGTGATTAAACTCATCAAATGAATCATCATCACGAACCGTCTATTGTAACCATTGGAGGATCATACCCATTTACAACACGAACCGATGATTAAAAATTACGCGCTTGTAAAAAGGCACGCATAGCAATTTTCCACCATAAGTAATTCGAGCCATCGAAGACTGGCAGTACGTTAATAGCCATGCCTTCATGTTCCCCTAAAAAATGAACCATGTATTCATCCATAACAATTTTAGCATTTTTGGGAACATTTGAGTTTCTTAATTGATCCAGATCATGACTATTTTTCCATATAAATATTATTGACAATTGTGGTGGCTTGGATTTTTACGGGGACATCAGATCTTACTCATTCATTGATGCCATGAATATATAGTTAACCGAACTCTGCTTCCTGTTTACATTGTGACTCTTTGCCGTGGAAGGTGAGATATGAATGACCGGAGCATCGGTTTATCCTTAGAAATGTAAGCACAAAAAGTAGCGTTCTTGATCGTGTTTAATCTTTAATGTAAGCATGAAGAGTTAAAAATCTTCATCGGGTATCTTTCTGCTAAGGTACAATTACCGAGCTCACCCAGTTTACAGTGGATTTAGATTTTGTGTCCTCCAGGTGGTCTACTTCTACACCAAGAAACGTTACAAAAAGGGCCATGCTAATGGAGGAGAAAATTGAGGACATGCACTGTGTGATTAAGGTATACATCACACTTTTTTCCTATTTTAATTAGACCAAAGATACAAGAATGGAATCACCAGAGTATATGGATAATTAACACAAGATGATAGTCCTTATGATCTAGGAAGAATTTCTGGGAGGATGTAATTGCATTTATTGCTCATCAGATAAAGATTCTGCATAATTGTCTCATTAAAACCAGTAATCTTTGGGGATCCGAAAAAAAAATTAAGGTCAAGATAAGACAATTTACATGAATTTTTATCAAAAACTATTATTTTAATCAGTTAGAAGTGTAACCGAAATTATAATTATTTGGTTGAAAAATATCATATTCGTAGCTACAAGTTATCACGAGTCAAATCAAGTCTCATGATAGTGTGTAGTAATTATTAAAACCATTATGATCAAAAATTATCATGTCTCATGCCGTGCCGTTACGGCACAAGTTATTTCTAGTTTAGGAACATAATGTAACGGTTTGCAAAACAAGTTTGCATACCTTATTTCATTAAAGTTCTAGGGACTTTAGTTCGCAAACGAACCTGAGTTCATGTGTATGAAAAGTCATACTTACCGATTTTAAAACCTAACCACTGTGTTCACACATAGAGTAAGCGAACCACAGTTCCGAACTTTGGCCTAGTCATGTCGTTCGCAAATAGAGTACGCGAACCACAGTTCCGGACTTAGCCTTATCTATCCGTACACGAACTACAGCTCCGGACCTTGACAGTTAAACCCATTTGCAAACATAGTTAGCAAATAAGAGTTCCGTACCTGAACTAGAACTTCACAGTTCACATACCATGTATCCACACTGTGATATATCCAGATATTCTTAGTAGTTCTAAAACTCTCATTTAATCATCGAAACATCCTTAGAAGACAACAATGGTAATCTTACACATACCACTAGCTTCAAGTAATTTTCAAGTAATTAATCGATCAATACGAAACTTCCCAAGTTAACTTCAAAAGATTGTCTCACACAAATCATGTAAGATGTTCAAGGTAATTTTTACATGATCATCTTGACTTAATATTTAGTTTCCAACAAATAAATTGTCTAAAACTAAACTCGTCAAGTAGATGATGAAGTTTAAGCTAAAGCTAAAAGCTTCCAACACGTATTTTGAGAAATATATAAACGAGAAAAACTCGCCTCGAAGTTTCAAATGTGTATAATGTAAAAGTCTATATAGCTTACGACTTAGTCTCTTTAGAAGATAGAATAAAATAGACTTCTGAGTGATAAGGTAATTTTAGTCTCACATACCTTTTGTTGATGAAGTTCCTCCAAGCTCTTCAGTATATCTTCTTCTTCAATTGGTGAACGCCGTGAAGTCTAATGCTCAACTACACACTTCTATACTAATCCGAGACATAGCTATAAGTAGACTAGAAAATCAAGTATATAGTTTTGATCAATTAAACTTGACAAACAAGCTTGAGATAGCAACACTTGCGAGTTCGACCGAGCAGTGCTCTAACATAAATGTTAACATTTTGCGTATGGGTGGTTATACATTATGATATTACACGTAGGTGTGGTTGTACATGTTGATATTGCATGTAAAGCTGGTTGTAGTACATAAACTTCATCTTCTCTAAAACTCATGAAACCTAATCCATTTTCCCCCCAAGAAACTCTTAAATTTCTATAAAAAATGTCTTCATTAATTTTAAGCTTCACAAACGTTCTGTATACAACAAACTTAGGATCATAGTCATTATAATCATTTATAAATTTCAAACAAAATTTTCTCATCTATAATATAAAGCAAAATGATTTGTTTGGTGTAACCAATTTTTTGGTGGTTGATTTTCTATAATATAAACTGCCCCACCTTATTTTTGAGTTGACCTAGGCGCTTACAGGATTTTGGTAGATTTTAAATATTCGAGGGGGAAATATGTATCAGATGTAATTTCCAAATTTGAGACCAAAATATACTTTCAAAGTCTTCACGATTTTCTTATAGATTAACTTTATTCTTCCAGTTTAGGACACAACATTCTTTCAAAATATTCACGGGTTTCTTCTCTGTTCTTCATCAACATATATTGTCGTTAATTTGAAAGAATCGACAGGTAAATTCATGTTTATTCTTCTTATCCGTTGTCTCTTTGTTCTTCATCCCAAAATCAGTAACACAGACGCAATCTAACTATTATCAACCCAACCCCAAAATCAACTCTAAGAATTTCACTAAAATTTCGGTTTTAATCTTCCAATAGTAATATCCGACTTCAAATATGTTTCTTTTTCGCTTCTTATACACAACTTACTTCACTTGATCTGGGTGGATTGAGATTATTTTCCTGGCTAAATTGGGGCCTATGAACATTATTTTGGGCCTATGACTACTGAGAAAAAAGGTTATTAAAAGGTGAAACTACCAATTTACCCTCTATCAAATATTAATACTTCTAATTTGTCCCCATCAAATCCTAATCATAAAATTAAAAACTAAAACTAAAACTAAAATCATAAAATTAAAAAACTAAAATCAAAATCAAAATCATAAAACTAAAATCAAATTCATCTCCATCTCCACTTCAACTGATTCTTCTTCTCTTTTTCTCAACCCAATCCTCTAAACTAGGTTTTAGTAACATGCAATCGCTCAAAAATTGAAAATTTTGAAATCAAATTTTTCCGGGTTTACCAGAATCGGTTAACGTTAATGTACATGTGATCCGATTGAAAATATAAATGGTTTATGTTCATGCCCACAAAGACCGATTGTCCTGGATATGTTTTCTGGTTTGAGAAATTTGAACCAGAACGGTCAATGTTAATGTCCACATAGCCCGATTCAGTTACGGTAGGGATAATTGTTTTTTTGTAACTATTTTTTGTTGGAATCGTATTATATGTGTGTCCACAAATACCGATCGTGTACCATTTGAATTCATAACTGCTTAGCCCATTATCGGATTACATTAGCACTTATAAAAACTGATTGTTGATGTATAATGCTAGAATCGGATTTTATATGTGTGTCGAGTAAACCGATTGTTATAAGAAAAAATGCCCAATTTTTCTGTATCTTTTTTTTTGTTAGAATCGGATTACATGAGCACTTTTATAAACCGATTCCTGTTGTCCAATGTCAATAATCGGTTTTTATGTGTGCATCGTGTAAACCGATTTTGGTTATACCCGAATTAAAAATGAGTATTACTATGATTTTACACAATTTCAGAATGAGTAAAATTTCATACGCGATCTCAAAATGAGTATGAAATTTATACGCGAACTGAAATCGATTATGAAATCATACTAATTTTCAGATCGAGTATGATTTAAATTATGTTTGTTTTTTTCTTCTTCCAATAATCGTTTTTTTTTTGTACATGTGTAAAAACCGATTCTGGGTTTTTTTTTGTGTATTGAAAAAATCAACCCAAAATCGGTTTATGAGAACATGAACATATACCGATTCTGGTTTGATTTTTCTCAAATAAAAAAAAATCGTGTTTTGATGATGAATCAAGATTAGTTGATTTGTAATTTAATTTCACTAAACATCAATTAATCACCCGATTAACACTAATTAATCAGGGGTAAATTAGCCATTATGTAAAATAATTGGATAAGTGGTTACCCTTTTTACCTTTTAATGACCCTTTTTGTCATGTAGTCATATGCCCCAAATAATGTTCATAGGCCCCAATTCAGCCAGGATTATTTGAATTCTCAGCTTTGGGGTTTCTACGGACCAAATCTTTCGTCATAACATCGAATAGGTAAGTTCCATCATAGTTTATGAAAAGACGAGGGTACCCAAATATACCTCAATCTAAAACTTTTCCACCTATAAGTCCTTTTTCCGAAAGTGATTGTCTATAGACTGAGTCGAGACAATACAACTAATCGGTTCACACTTCGTGTGATCGTCTATGGATACGAGATCGAGACAATACAACAACGAAGTATGTTTACTTGATAAATGGTTCGGACTTAACCAAACAAAATATGATTACTATCAAGTAACTAGGAATTAACGTTTGTGTATTTTACTTCTAATTATAATAAAAACAATTATAATTGCGGAAATAGAAAAGTAAAAGACACAAAAGAAGATTTTGTTAACGAGGAAACCGCAAATGCAGAAAAACCCCGGGACCTTGTCCAGAATTGAATACTATCAGGATTAAGCCGCTATACAAAATCTAAACCAACTTCGTATAGTTGAGACCAAGCAACTAAATCTATAGTTCACCTAGTTCCGTCTGTATCCCCGCACCTTCAACTTGCAATAAGTCACGCACTTGGAAAAATTCCTTTGGTTCGTATTCCAAACAGTAAAGGAACAACAAATTTGTTCGGTAACAACTCTTTTCAATCAAGTGATATGAGTTCGACAAAAGGCTCTTCCGTTTATCCCAATAAACTCCTTTGTCAGGTCCTTAGATCTATCTTATCAACAACTACCAAAGTAATTGTTAAGATTTTGCAATCAATACTTTTAATCACAAAGAATTGTATTGATGCCGATCTACTCAACTAATCAATCCAATCTATCACAAAGATAAACCGATTATTGTTGGATCCTTTTCCAGCGGAAACAAGTATTGTGCACACCAAAGATTGTGAACCCAAATCAGAAATCTTCTTCGTCTTCAAATCTTCTTTGATATTCAATAAACACCTGCACACAATCAACTTGAATCTCTTGTGATCAATCACACACAGAACGGAGTTTGTTAACAATGGATTATCACAAGACGTCTTTAGATCTACAAACAGTCTAAAGATCCCCGTCGAAACTTCGATCTAGTTTAAGTGAATCTTATATCATAAGAGAAGATTCTCAAGCATAATCAAACTAGGTGCAATCAAAGTTCAACAACCGTTAGTCAATCAAATCAATCGAAAACTAATAATAAACCGCAATTATCTAGTTTCCCACCAACGTTACTAATAGAGCTTCTCAATCCCAAAGAAGTCTTTAAAC